>PVIA01010690.1:0-50034 GCA_004024845.1 Tonatia bakeri
TTCCCTTCCCTTCCCTTCCCTTCCCTTCCCTTCCCTTCCCTTCCCTTCCCTTCCCTTCCCTTCCCTTCCCTTCCCTTCCTTCTTTTTATTTTTAAAAGTGAACTGGAAAGTAGCATCAGAGTGTCTTACTGTTGGGTTTCAAAAAATTGGGGCAGGTGTTATTTCTTAATCTTGATGCACAGACTCCTAAATTATGGGAAAGGGGGTGAGTGTATGGTCTACAGGAGACCCCGGGCATGTGGAGCTCTCTGTTTGCTTTTCATGGGCAGCATGAGTCAACGAAGGGTCTCTGCACTGGTTAGACTATGCAATTCTAGGGTTGCAGGCCAGAGGAAGCAGGCAGCAAGATGCACGGGGTAAAATTCACATGATACCTAGTCCTTTCTCCCCTCCCCGTTGCCCTATTTCTGGAGAATAAAGCTGGTGCAGCATGAAATCAAGATACCCATACCAAACCCCTAAAATGCTTGTCACTGATCAGCAAACACCTTCTCCACCCCCCTCGACCTGGAGCATGGATACTCCTGTGACTAATTTGCCACATCTTTTTGTAATAACAAGGGATTTTTTTTAAGGTGTTTATCCCATCTACAGCTTTTTAAAGCAGTGAGTTCATTTAAATAATTACCTAGTCATTTAGTTAATGCATTCTTTTTAAACTTGACTAACTACAGCATATGTGGTTTTGATGGAAAAAGAGCCCCCTTTATGTAATAGCACTGTTTTTTCCCTCGCAAAATAAATGCAACACAATTATTTTACTGCAGAGAAATTAGCTCATTTGCAAATGCCACCTCAGAACACAAGAAGAATGGCATTTATTGAAGCACTAATAAAGGCACCATGTTAGAATAATTTTATGCTGACGGGCCCACAATCACTCAATATTTTAAGAGCTGTCATCACACCAGCATGAGCTGCATGCAAAAGTACAAATTTATGCTGTGACATCATGGCACTAAGAGTATAATTGGAATAAAATTACCCAGCTTCTCTCTGGCATTTGCCAGTATTCCTGAGCCCTTCACTGCCCACCCAGAGTGGATTCTTGGTTTTGCACCAGCAACCGCACATTCTGTGAGTGTAAGACACACCAGGCTCACACTGGTGGGTCCTTCAGGTTTTTCTGAAGGACACTTTTCAGTAGGCACTCAATGACCTGTGCTATGGCTGAACAGAGGGCTGCACAGGCCTAGAAAGCTGAAAGAATCACAAATCAGCCAAAACCACTCTTTAGACATGGATAATTAAGCCAACACTCACCATACAGTGGCTGAAGACCTCATAGCATCAGTTTTAGCAAGTTAATAAATTCCAGTCATGGCCTGTGGTTAAATGCTAAGCTTGAACAAATGAGAACGTCTCCATGAAAATCAGAACTTTAAGATTCAACTTTATGACTTTTTGCCACCTTTTTATTCTTATTAGAGCTGGGGATAAGGAGTAAAAAACAACACCTGATGAAGGATGGTGGTGAGTGCGGAGAAAGGGCAGAAACTAGCTTGTCATGTTTAGACATAACACCCTGCGTGAAATCCCACATTTCCTCACTGCCTCTTGGGCGTAATCAGACATGTTCTGCACCTCGGAAGCAGGTGTTAATGTGCCCCTGCAAATCTGGCTTGAACTGCAGGAGTTTGTAAGTTTGTTTAGGCACACAGGAGTGACTGTCTGTCAAGGGATTTGAGGAGGGGCAGTGGAAAGAGGCCACTTCTGCAGAGCAAATTACACTGTTCTCCTCGGTGGTGCTGAAAGTGTGGGGCTGAACGAGACTGCAGCTCCTAGGACAGCTGAATGAATGTCTTTAGTGAGCGTGATGAGATCGTTAATTTGGATGTAAGAGAGGAAATGTTGTAATTAACAGCCTGATAATTGGTAAACATAACACATTCATGTGAGTGGATGACAGAATGTAGTCTATTTAATTGGAGGATAAGATGATGTGTGCACTTATGCTATATTTGTGTAATAGTCTTTGTGTTAGGCAGAATGAAGCCTCCCCATCCCAAGATGTCTACATCCTAATCCCCAGAATCTGTAATATGTTACCTTATATGGCCAAAGAGATTTTGCATATGTGATTCATTAAAGAGTCTTACCAGTGTAATCACAAGGGTCCTTATAAATGATAGAGGGAGGCAGGAGGGTCAGAGTCAGATAAGAAGATGTGCTTACAAAGGAAAAAAAAAGTTCAAGTGATACAATTGCTGACCTTGAAGATGGAGGAAGGGGCCATGAGCTAAGGAATGTGTGCAGGCTCTAGGAGCTGGAAAAAGTGAGGATACAGATTCCCTCCTCCTCAAAGCCTCCGTCAGCTGATACCTTGATTTTAGCCCTTGATTTTGGCCCCTTTTGGAGGACTTCTGTCCTCCATAACTGTAAGGTAATATATCTGTGTTGTTTTATGTCACTAAATTTGTGGTAAATTTTATAGCTGCAATGGGAAACAAATAGTCTTTTTATTTATAAGTATTTTAAATGTGTTTTTGTTGTTTGGTGAGTTTTTGGTTGCAAGATGGTTAAAATACTATCTTTCCATATAAATCAGTGAAATAACAAAACAGTTTTATTTGAAAATAAATCTTTGTTAAAAACTTAAGTAAACATGGAGTCACAGTGAAGCATAGTGAGAAAGTGCCAGGCTTTGGACTTAAACAGACTGGGGTACTATGCCATGCTATGTGTTCTGGGACAAGTTTTACAACCCCTGAGCTTTAGATGCCTTACTTGCCAAATGCTGATAATAATAATTTCTTCATAGAGCTATTGTAAAGAGTAAATAATGTACCTAAAACTCCTAATAATACATGGTATGTAAGAGGCATTTAATAAACATGTTTTTTCCCTCACTTTATCTACATTTAAAAGCATATAGATGTGACCATTTTAAAACATATCTACAAATTCTTTGACACATATCAAGAGCTGGTGTCTATGTCTACTTTTTCTGAATCTAAGTGGGCTTGAAATGCCTCAAACAATGGAATGAAGCAGAAATTATACCATGTGACTTCCAAGACTTGGTCATTTAAGAAAAAGGCCTTGTTTGCTGAAACATTTACTCTTGGGGCCCTGAGGCACCAGGTAAAAAGCAACTACCTTGATGCATCCATGCTGTGAAGAAGGCCAACCCTCATGAGCAGGGCACATGTGGACATTTTAGTTTAAAGTCCTATCTTGGCCCAGACTTTTTCAGTCATCCCATTTCAGGCACCAGACATATCATGAAAAAGTCTCCATATGACTCCAGCGCTAAGCCACTTGAGTCTTGCCAGATGAGGCCCCAGACATCATGGAACAAAGAAATTATCCCACTGTGCTAAATTCCTCACCCACAATGGTGGCACCAAGTTGGAGATGATTTGTTATGTTGCAATAGAACCCTGGAACAATAGATTATTAAGCATGGTTTGTGTACATACAAGACAGAAATACGTGGTGCTAAACTAGTAGCCAATTGCAGATCAATAAATTAGAAATAAAACATAGAAAAATGTATTACTATTGCTTTTCAGTTGCATTCTTTTTGTAAAAAGTAAAGGCAACTGTATATGCTTTAATTTATATACCTTGAAATTGCAGTGTAGTTAAAACAGTCTCTTCCTTCTCATTCTCCTCCTAAATTAAGAAAGGAGCTATATCTTTGAAAATGTCAGAAAGGATGTCTTCTGAATCTTCTGTGTATATTCCTGTCCCATAAACAGATAATTGTTTGAAAATACACATCTGAATGGGAAAACCAGCTCAAATGTAAGGAGACAATGTCTTGTTTGTCCAGATGATTAATTAGCAAATCTTGGATTTCCTATTGCTCTTTGTAGTAGCTTCTCTATTTGTAGTTCTGCTATCTCCCCCCTTTCATATTTGAAATTCAATATTAATCATATGCTAGACATACAAACAAAGGGATCGCAGCTAGATCATATTGATAGAATCATGGTATTTGTGTTACACAGAACCTAATCTCCTCCCTCCATTTTTGGATGGCTTGGCATTGTCTCACAAATCAGCTACTTGCAAGATTTCCAGCGGGCACAGAAATGGGAAGCTTGCCCAGACTTCAAAGTTTGGCAAACATAATGAGATAGACCTTACAATGGCTGCTAGTATATGTATTTTCATGGACTCCCCCCACATCCTGTTTTAATTTAAACACATATGTTCATTATTTTTGAAGTACATGCTTATGCTTGAGTATTTATTTGGAAATCAACAAAATCATTTTCACCACAATTATTTTTTAAAAGCTAAGGATAAAGTAACACAAAGAAATCAAATTGTAGAATATGTACACAGAATAAATGCCTAACTGAAAAGTTTTGACAGGTTTACAATATTTCACAAAACAAATGGTTGCCTTTCTTTGTTTAATGTATATCAGAAATAATGAAATGGAGAAAAAAATGAGTCAAAATTTTCACTGTATCTTTTCAGTCATTAAGAACATCCTGTTACCTTTCCTTGCCTGAGATCTGTTTGTGAAATTAGGGATTGTAAAATGCCATTGCCTTTCAGCACTATCACAATCTGAATAAAATATCAATCACAAATTGACAAGTATATTTCTCAGGCATATTTAGTTGTTTTCAGAAATTAGCCTGACAAGGCTTAGGCTGCTCTAAGCATGTTTAGGCTACCCACTGGAGGCTTTACCTTTCTTTAAAACAGGTTTTTAACACAAGAGGGATTTATGAAGCAATGAAAATTCTCATTTTCTCTTGGTGGCCACTTTAGTTACCAGCATATCCTCCAGGATAGATTCTCATGCTACCCTGTGGTTGACTTTATTTATAAGTATCATCAACACTGCTTTTCTGAATTGAAGGCTTCCGATTCATGTTTCCTTTTCTGTCAAATGTGTTTTCTTTTTTGGATGATAATAAATTCTTAAAGTCACTATTTCTTGGCAACATACAAGTAATTTGTAAAACCCAACTTTCTGGACCAGCTTGTCTGGGAAACATGATCTGGACAATCCCCAAACTGAAGTTTACACAATCTGGTAGACTCTCTTTAAGACAAATAATGCAAAATTCCAGATAAAAGTAGGTAAAAAATGAATATTTAGACTAAGGAAAAAATCACGAGAACTTAATAGAGATTCAAATCCTTTTCTTCTGATGTCCTTATAAGCAATAGGCCAGAAATGGCTGTTTTAGAAGTGCCTCCCCTGCCACCTACAACATTCTACAAGTCCCAGTGATTCTTGATACTCTCAGGTTTGAGTGTAAGAGATGCCCCAAAGTTTAAACTCATTAAACTTACTCTTACCCAGAGTAAGTTTGCCTCTGGATCAACAAATGAATGAATTTTGCCAACAGAAAACAGTGACTAACACTACTGAGCACTGATCTGGCACAGAGCACAGTTGCAAACACTTCCATGCACTGACTTAACTTTTTGGCAATACATTTTGATTGTTTGGACCCAGCAGCCAGACAGGTGGAAAAGGGAGGTTTCCCTGTGTATAACTACATAGTTTCATTTCTAGAATTTGTAATATTTAAATATAATACTTATAAGGGACTATTTGTAGCCCATACTTACAGAGGAAGGAAAATTGTGCAAAACCTTGAAGGCACATTTGTGTCAATACTACAGAGTTCATTAAAATATGACCTCTGGACAAGAAGGAGGCCTAGATAGATATTCTTTGCTTCCTAGCACAAACAAAAGAAGGACAACAACAAATTTAAAAACAATAACAGCCAGAACTGCCAGAAATCAAGCTGTAAGGAAGTCCAACAACCAAGGAGTTACAGAAGAAACATTCATCCAGACTGGTAGGAAGGGCTGAGATGGGCAGCCAGGGCTGAGAGGACATGCAGCAAGGTGATGGACTGGACAGGCAAGATGGTGGCTGTCGGATGGGGTGGCCCCATTTTCACATGCAGATAAGCTGGGAGGGACAACTGGGGAGTGAGACAGACCACATAACCCAGGGTTCCAGCTCAGGAAATTATAGCCTTTAAACCTCTTGCTGTAAGAATCTATAGGGGTTGTGGCAATGGGAGAAACTCCTATCCTCACAGGAGAGTTTGTTGGAGAGGTCCACAGGGTCCTAGAATGAACACAAACCCACTCACCTAGGAATCAGCACCAGAAAGTCCCAATTTGCTTGTGGGTAGTGGGGGAAGTGAATGAAAGCCAGCTGAGAGCTGAGTAAGTAGCATTGTTCACTCTCAGATCCCTCCCCACATACAGTGCTACAATGCAGGTGAATGCACAATGTGGGTTGACCTGCCCTGGTGAATACCTAAGGCTCTGCCCCTTACAACACAGCAGGTACAATGAGGCAAAGAAATATGACCCAAATGAAAGAACATATCAAAACTCTAGAAAAAGAACTAAGCAATGAGGAGAGAGCCAACCCATCAGATACAGAGTTCAAAACACTGGTAATCAGGATGCTCACAGAATGACTGAATATCTACACAAAATAAAAGAAGAAGTGAAGGCTATGTAAAGTGAAATAAAGAAAAATATACAGGGAATGAACAGTAAAGGGAAGGAAATCGGTATTCAAATCAATGATTTGGAACAGAAGGAAGAAATAAACATTCAAGCAGAACAGAATGAAGGAAACAAGAATTTGAAAAAGTGAGGAGAGACCTAGGAATGTCTAGGACATCTTTAAACATTCCAGCATCTGAATTATAGGAGTGCCAGAAGGAGAAGAGGAAGAGGAAAAAATTGAAAACTTATCTGAAAACAAAACAAAACAAAACAAAACAAAGGAAAACTTCCCCAATCTGGCAAAGTAAATAGACTTCCAGGAAGTCCAGGAAGCTCAGAGAGCCCCAAAGAAATGGGACCCAAGGAGGAACACACCAAGACATATCATAATTAAATTACTTGAGATAAAAGAGAAGGAGAGAATCTTAAAAGCAGCAAGAGAAAAGGAGAAAGTTATCTACAAAGAAGTTCCCATAAGACTATCAGCTGATTTCTCAAAAGAAACCTGGCAGGCAAGAAGGGGCTGGAAAGAAGTATTCCAAGTCATGAAAGGAAAGGACCTACAACCAAGATTGCTCTATCCAGCAAAGCTCTCATTTGGAATGGAAGGGCAGATAAAGTGCTTCTCAGATAAGGTCAAGTTAAAGGAGTTCATCATCATCAAGCCATTATTATGTGAAACATTAAAAAGAAGATCAAAACTATGAACAGTGAAATGGCAATGAACTCACAACTATCAACAACTGAACCTAAAATACAAAAACAAATTAAGCGAACAACTAGAAAAGGAACAGAATCACAGAAAAGATCACATGGAGGGTTATTAGTGGGAAAGATGGGGAAGAATGGGGAAAAGTCACAGGGAATAAGAAGCATAATTCATAGGTACAAAATAGACAGGGGGAGGTTAAGAATAGTATAGGAAATGGAGAAGCCAAAGAACTTACGTGTACAACCCATGGACATGAACTAAGGGGGATGCTGGTGGGAGGTGGGTTGCAGGGTGGAGGAGAATAGAGGGGAGAAAAAAATGGGACAAATGTAATAGCATAATCAATAAAATATAATTAAAAATGAATAGAGAAATACTCATATCCCACAGAATGACATTCTTATCAAGCAATACATTTTTACTCAAAAGTACACAACTGAAAATTGTTACTTTTTCCTAAAATTCAAGAATTCAGTTGATTCTACCTATTTAAATTAAAGAATAAGTTTTTTGTTTGGGATTTTTGTTCTGTTGAGTTACTTAACACTGTGAAGTAATAGTAAAATAGGAAAATATTTTCAAGGATATTTTTTCAACACTTTTTTTATACAGGTCAATTGTAAGTATTAAACATTTCATTTAATTAAGTTTCATAAACTATACATATTTCTCCTCACACATATTACAGGCAATTATTAAGTGTTTACCATATCTGTTTAATGTGGCTAAATACCACTCAAATTGATAGACATCTATTGGTTTAACATATATGTTAAAACTTCCTAAAATAATTGTTTTCAATATTTTTCCAAAGAGTAAGTTTAGTGAGGAATAAATGCAGATTTGGCATGGCCAGATTTCAGCCCACAGTGAATGTTCAAATTGAGCTCAGCATCGTAATGAAAATACAGATGTACCTGAGGAAGGGCCTCCACGTGTAGAATATCAGCTTTGAAGTGAAACAGGTAGTGAAAGGGCTCTCAGAGTATTCTCTGTTGTGATAGATGTTTGCGTAGTACTTTCTTCATAAACCTATCTCATTGGTGTTGTTATTTATTTTAAGAATTCTCTTATATTTTGTATTTATTTAAACTTTTAAAAAGCAATTTATCGTATGCAGTTTACCCTTGAACAACACAAGGCTTAGGGGCACTGACTCCCACACAACTGAAAATCCACATACAACTTTTAACTTCCCCAAAATGTAAGTAATCTCTCCATATCCATGGAGGATTGGTTCCAGGACCCCTGTGGATATCAGAATCCATGGTGCTCAGTTACACTGTATAGAATGGTGTGGATCAACACATACAGTGGATTCTCTGCATCTGCTGACTCCCAGACACAGATTGAAGACAATACAGGGATTTATTGAAAATAATCTATAAATAAGTAGAGCTGTGCAGTTCAAACCCATGTTGTTCAAAGGTTGACTGTATGATGTATTTGCTAGGGTCTCAGAAGGAAATAGAATCCACTCAGATGGTTTAAACAAGGACACTTGAAAGATGGGGCCACTTACAGAGGCTGGGAAGGGCTTAAAACGCACCTTAAATGATGGATGTTGAGGCACTCAGAAAGCAGTAGCAGCTGGAAGCTGAAGCTTTTACCTCTAACGCTTGAAGGGCAAAATCCAATGATAGCTGGCATCATGAACAGAGGTCCACGTAGGTGCAGCCCCCATCAAATGCCATTGTTGATAGAGAGTAGCCCAAGAGCAGAAAGAGCAGGGAAGAAATACCCCACCCTCTCCCCTCTGTTCGTCCAATTTCTTGCCAGTGTTTTTTATTGGCCTGAAACAACTGGAAGACAGCTGACAGGAGAACCAATGTAAGGGTGAGCCTGGGAGCACACAGTGTGGAAGAGAAGGGCAGGGAAGAGGAGGGCTGGGAAGACAGAGAACCAGAAACTATGATTTGATTGATCCTTGGTTTGGAATGCTGAGGTATTAGGGCAAATTTTATCAAGGAAGAAATGGCTTACATAAAATATGACATACCAGGAGTAACAAATGGAGCCCTACCATGATTTTAAATAGTGTTTCATTGCCTAAGCCTAGTACAGTGCTCACATATAGTTGGTAGTTCATAAATATTTGTTGAAAGAATGGTTATTGAGTTTTGAATTCTATGCAGGGGTAATGATCGGAAATTTACACTCTTAGAGGCTTTATACTTAAGCTACACCAGCTTACATAACCAATTTGGTCCTTCTCTTCTTTAAAAATTTTAATAACAAATGGAAAATGTTTCAAACCAGATTGGTTTTTAAAAATATTTTTTTACATAAAATTTTAAGTTGTTAGACATTTCTGCTACCTAACTAGTTATTTCTACTTCAGTTAAGCACAGACTCCTAGGTGGGCCTCACTATAACTTAACTGGTACTGACATACTGGAACAACATCACTGTGTGCACATTGAAAACTGAGTTTATAATGCATGTTGCAATGTATGTAAGTTAAAAGTTTAAATGTACTAACAACCTGATATCCAAAGACTAAAATTTGGTTTGTTTTGCAAAGTAAATAATCTATAAATTATTATAATTACAAAATGGAATGTTCACTTATTGGTTTGCTTAGGAATGGGTATGTCCATGGATCCAAGCTTTGAGGGGTCTGAAGACTGTTTATGCTAATTTATATTCCTGCCACACTTTATACAAGTGGGAGATCTTCAAAAAAGCATTACAGAATTACAACTCAGATTTGCTAGGCCTTCTACCCGGGTATTGATAGTGGCCCATGGAAGTGAGTGAATTACTCTGAAGGTTAATTTTTGTTCACTTTACAGCATATGTGTCTATGTTTGATGCATACTTACTGTCTGCCAGCTATCGGTAGGTAGACTCTTGTGGAGCAGACACTTAGCTACTCCCCCACAATGCCACTACCTGGTACAACAACAGTAAGTCTCAGACCACATTCTGTCGCACAGGTAGACAATTATTAAAAAAACATTCACTAGCAAAGGAGAGACCAACGAACAGGGAAGGGCTAATGTGAGGCCAATGAGACCCTTATCTAGGGCACACAATTTACATGGGCACCAAAAACTCAGTAATCAAGATAAAAAGTATTTTAATGTATTGTTTAAAAAATCAAAATTAGTACAATACATTCTTGATGAGTAAAAGTAAAAATTTTAAATAAAGATGAGATTAGTATTCTTGGTTTTTCCACTTTCTATCCTCAAATATCTTAAAGTAACTTAAATCATCAGAGCCCTAGAATAGAATAGGGTGCATGGCAAAGCCCCGCCCTCGCAGAGAGAATTTTCAGTGGGAAAGGGAGGCAGTAGCAGGCTGCTGAATGCCATCCAGAGACATGAAGACTTCTGAAGGGACAGAGTCTGATGGACGACATCATCATATTTAGGAAAGTCAGGACAGTCTAATAAAACAAAGGATGCTTGAGCAGGGGCCTGAGTGTGGCAAAGCAGGAGCTGTGCAGTATCCAGTGGGACAGTGTTTCCTGCAAAGGAAAGAGCAAGTGCACAGGTAACATATGTCGGGGAAATCACCACATTCCTGTTGTACAAGAAAATGTGAAAATATAAAGCAGGGAAACTAAAAGCCTTCTCATACTCCCATTCCTCAGGAAGCGCCACTTGGAACCATTTATTATGTTTCCTTTCAGAAGTTTTCTTATGCACAGAAACCCCTATGCACTTCTTTACCTTCTCCTTCCTTCCTTCCCACCTTCTTTCCCTTGTTCCCCCTTCCACCTTGTTCTCTTTCAAAGTGACCTTCTCATATACACTTTGTGGCAATACTTTATAAACTTCTTTTTTTTTAAATATTTTACTTATTTATTTGTAGAGAGGGGGAAGGGGGGAAGAAAGAGCAGGAGAGAAACATCAGTGTGTGGTTGCCTCTCACGTGGCCCCCACTGGTGACCTGGCCCACAACCCAGGCATGTGCCTTGACTGGGAATCAAACTGGTGACCCTTTGGTTGGCAGCTCATGCTCAGTCCACAGAGCTACACCAGCCAGGGCTATAAACTTCTTATTAGTACTTCTCCAATATCTTTCATTTCAGCACACTTGCAGAGTAAACTTCCTTCTTTGTTTTATAGTATGTATTTGATAGTATGAACATACCAAAATTGACTCAGTCTTTGCTAAATAAACTTTATTTACATTTCCATTTTTTTACTATTAAAATGATGCTGTAGTGACTCTCCTTTTATACATTATATATATATATATGTATCAGTGTAAGTATTTCTTGTTAATACTCGAGTTTGAATTATAAGTCAGATCGCACGCACTTTTCTAATTATAATATACATTGATGAAGTGCCCTACAAAAAGGTTATGCTAATTTATATTACTGCCACACTTTATGAGAGTTCCTGTTTTCTGATACTCTTGCCAGCATTAAAGCACTAACAGTCATTTACATCTTTGCTGGTTGATAAATAAAAATTATATCTCCTCATTATTATACTTTGCATTTCTTTTCTTTTAATTTTTAAAATCCATTTCAGAGAGAGAAAGAGAGACAGAAACAATGATTTGTTGTCCCACTTATTTATGCACTCATTGGTCTTGTATGTGCCCTGACCGGGGGTCCAACTTGCAACCTTGGTGTGTTAGGGTAATGCTCTAACCGACTGAGGTAGCCAGCTAGGGCTGCATGTATTTTCTTTTTACTAAGGCTGAACATTTCTTTCTACAGTTATTGGCCATTGACTAAGGCAAGGGGGCTAATGGTAATTGAGGACAGAAATCCTCACCTATTACCTGTCTAAATGCCCAGGGCTGCCACGAGCACATACTGCATCTTGAGCAGATTAGAAAAAGCAAAAGGGTGCTCTGTCCTTATGACACTTTATTGCCATCTACTAGACAATTGCCATTATAAATAAATCAGTCCACGATGACTGCTGTCTGACTGGTTAATAGTGCCCTGCAGAGTCGTACAGTGCACAACCCACACATCTGTACAGGGCAGCCTGCTAATATTCACGCTTAGTTTCTGGATCTCAGCCAAAGCAACTGTTGTTATCTTGACCTCTCTAGGTTTCATTCATTGTATGCTGGCTCTCTGACTTACTCTAGGACATGGCCCCATTTTCTTGTTTTAAATTCCTTGGGCTGTCGTGGACCTCCTTTTCTGGCTCATTTAATCTGTCTGTACACTTGACTCTCAGTGATCTGGAGGGTACCCTTTTGGTACTTTCTTGACAGGAAGTAATTCACATTTTTCTCTAAAAGGCTGTGATTCAGTGTCACAGCCCCACCAGCTTTCCTAAATACTTACGAGAACTTCTGTGGTCTAGTAGCCCATTTCTCTTTAAAAACATAACACTTGCTTCCCTTTTAGAACATAGGTGCCACTCTAGTCATGTGACTCCATCGTATTGATTGCATGTTTACTGAAGACAGAGCGTTTTCTCAGCCTTTACATGTATAGATTTAGTTTGTCATTTTAACTACCAAATGAAGTAGATATTAATTATTAATAGCACTACTATTATCCCATTACTACTACTGCTGGTATACTCAGAGGCAGGTAGGTAAGGAAGAGGAGGTGGCTATAAAGGAAGTCAAAGCTAGCAAATTTACTCTTAGGATTTAGGGCAAACATCCCCTTCCCTCTCTTTAATAAGGTAAGACACTGAGTTTACCTACTCAGAAATACAATAGGGGAGTTTAATGCCATTGGGCCAACTCTACAACAGCTCAGCCCACGAGAGGCTTGAGATAATTCAAGCCCTTTAGCTTCAGAATAAACTGATGAGGCTCACAGAAGGCCACATCCTCAGGAAGTAGGTCCCTGTTGACCTCCCTTTAAAAGTGTACAAAGTTCATGGTTCCCCATGATCCACTGAGCAAATGTCACATGCCTCTGATACAACTCACCGTCCAGCAAATAATCAAGCCAGGGGCTCTCTTTGAAAAGACCCTGACGAAAGTGTGTGTGTGTGTCTGTGGTAGAGCCTGGAGAAAAGTTGTGAGGAGCACTGTATGTTCAGGAAGATGTACTGGAATTGCAGGGACTGAAACCAGCCTTCAAAATCACAATCAAAGACTCCCGTTTTCATGACCTGGAAACTGAAACACTGGGGTATTTGGTCAAACTCACAGTGCTTTGAGCAGTCCACAGGATGCCCAGAATTGTGCCCTTTCCCCGAACACACAGCTCCGTTAAATTTAGAGACAATGGCCTTCAGTTTTCATATCAGGCCTGTTGATGATTGGTTGTGTGACATGGAACAAATCACTTTATCCAGCTGCAATGGGATTAGGTTTCAAAAGTTTCTTTGCTCCTTAACATTCAGTGACCCCGCTCTAAGTTTCCTTTCTAAACCTGGCCCTTTCCTTTCAGGACCCACATCCATTGAGCATCCTCACAGGACTTAAGAATGGCCTCCCTTTGTGAGATGTCTCAGCCTGTGTAAGCAACAGCCCTGGGGCCCACCCAAGAAGATTTATAGTGTGGAGACTTTTCTTAGCAGAGCTTTGACAAGGAAAATGGCAGGCAGCCAGCAACCCAAACCAAACAATTGTCAGATGGCTGGGGAAAGAAAAATAAATGTGGAGCAGAGTCGAAGGCTCAATAGCTATTTCAGGGCAGTAGAAGGCCTCCTTTATGGCCATTTTGACTGAAGCATCAGAGCGTGCCTGAACCAGAGGATCTGCCCCTTCCTGACCCCAAATGCCTGGGCTACAGAGGCCTGGGGGAGTTCCCTCCACCATCTGCCCTTATGACTGTGTAGCTTAGGCCCTTGGGACCACCATCCGTGAGCATAAGATTCCAGATGCTAATGAGGAATCTCTGCAAATCTCAGCGCATCAGGGATGCTTCCTGAAACTCTTGCTGTTCACACAGTCCGTTCATGGAGCTGCAATCATATTTATCTTCATATGCAGAAATGTGTTTCTCAAGCTCACAGGGTCTTTTTGATGACATATGTTTGTTTCCTTAACCAATTACTCTCTGCTTCCATCCACCATGCTGTGGGGTTGACATCATTTTATTTTTCCTAGATTGAAAATGTGAGATAAATGACTTATTTTCACTCTATTCCTCAATCTGGGAGACAAGATTGCTTTTCACTCCCACCCTCTCTTTATTTATGCTCATACTTGCATCTATTTTTATATGTTTTATAGGGATCTTGTGATACAAATATTGTGTATTTGTGGCTATCCAAACTCCATCTGTGTAGAGATTGTATCTTGGCAAATAAAATCTAGCTAATTTAGATTCCCCAGGTACTGAATTTACTTTCAGATTCCTTACTCCCTTCCTTTATTTTTCCATCTCTTTTTTTCTCTCTTTTCCTCTTCCTGTTTCTTCCTCTCGCCTCTTTTCCTTCTTTCTTCCATTGAAATGCTTTCTTGTGTATCACACTCTGCAATCACAGAGTACAGTCAGTATCAGTAGAAATAAATTTCTCAAATATGTATTTCTTTACTGTTATATTTAAAAAACTCTCTCATAAATAAGGCGTTGTGAATTTTTTTTTAATCTGTGGAAGATGAAAAGGAGCTATAGTTAATTCCTAAAAAAACACAAAGATGAACTGAGGCTACAATAAGAAATACCCAGTTCGAGGTATTCTCTCAAATGGAAATGCAGTCAAGGTTCATCAGATGAAAGTATTTGTGATGTGACAGGAGGATGGAGTCTGTGGCTTAACTAGAACATCATGCTTAAAATTTTTAAATTCATTTCATAGGTGTTTCTTTCTTTCAAATCACATCAGCCACTCAAAATCAGTTTGTATACCCAACTGGATGGCAGGTCAGTAAGCTTGTAACCATTGATTTAGGTAATCATGACCTCTATTTTATTCTACTTCTCTGGGAAACTAATGCTTGTCCTGGAATAACTTACTCAAGATTATGGCGTCCCCTACCATAGTTCGAGACAAATCACTCCTCTATCTCATTGTTTTTAGAATAATCTGAATATTTTATGGCATTTAATATTCTCCCTGATATGATCCCAACCTGTTTTTATGTCCATATCTTTTTCTTAGCACCCGTTAAATTTCTGCCAATCTGACTTACTCACATTTTTCTTTATCATATCCTGTTCTTTCACTCTTTTCCACCCGTGTATTTGGTTGTTATAAATTCTTCTCCCCATCTCTGTAGACACTTGTAAAGCCTTGTTCAAAGTGCCTTAACTGAGTTCTAGAGTCTCCATTTAAAGTTATGTGATGTTATGCATAGTTATGTTATGCTCTGTGCTCTCGTGAATCTATGCAAAGCTCTGTTAAATTAGGGTGGCCTATAGCTTGGTTTGTCCTAGACAGTCTCTGTTTATGCCTGTGGTTCCAGCTTAGTCATTACTTCCTAATGGTCATGCTACTTAGAACATTTAGCTACATTTCTGCCTTATGTTGGAGTGAGAGGTGTTCCTGTCTTCACTGCACCAAGGATCATCCTTGTACCCTCCAGTGACTAGGCTATCTATTTCTTTTACATTCGTAACTGCCAGTTAAGGGAATTGGTGAATTACTCTCATTTCCATATGAATAGAAAGGATTAAAGATAGTGTGTTTTATAAGTAGCCCAGAGGCTGACTCTCATCTTCAGGTGTTTGCTCTTCTTTTCTCCCTTTTGGAAAAATTTGACTTAGGTTCTTTGTTGCATTTAGTTAGTGGCAATAAAGAACAGATCACAGAACTATGTGTCTTACTGCGAGAAAGAGCTCTACATGATTATCTGCTCAAGTCCCCTGCCTTTATTCCTGTAAGTAAGCTTATAGTGGACATCTGTTACATTTTGGTCTTGGTATCATTTCCTCCTCTACTTTAGATAATGGTGCACTGATTTTCTTTTAGGGAAACTACCTCCACCTAAGTTTCAGTAGTGGGGCCATTATGACTAGGGTGGGACCAATCAGGTATACACAGTGCACAATTTTAGGAGGTACTCACCCTCAGGGTTGTGCAAGAACAGGGTTGATAATGACAGAGTGACTTCAATAATGTGCCCTAGATGTTTGCTTGCCTCAGGACCCTAGTCCTGGACTAGCTTGGAAACAATGGGGCTAATCCAATCTCTGTCTCCGGGGCTGGACAGTTGACTCAAACCTGCTTAAAGAGCTTTCCTCCCACTGAGAGGCAGTCATGTGACATGATCAGAGCCAGTGAGATTCTACTCTAGAACTTTCATTGGAATTCTCAGGAAAACAGTCTCTCTGATGCAGTTGAAACAATGAGGATGGGAGACTTGAAACGGTGGGCCACCTTTGGAGCAGGCTGCTGGAGAATAAAACGGGAGCAGGAAGCAGCAGACCCGGAAGGGCTGCCTCCTAATGCATTGTTTAAGTACCTGAAACCAGCTATTCTGATTTGTCCTGGGATTTTCAGGTATATAGTAAATAAATAACTCTTCACATACACATATCTGTTTCTTTTTCCCTCCATGCCAGTGCATGACTAAGTTTCTGGTTATTTGCAACTGCAAGAGTTCTGTCCAAAAATATGAAGTAGCAAAGGCCCATGGGAGATGACTCTGGCTCTTGGTCACAGCGCTTTAGTCAAGTGGAGAGAATAAAGCTAGATCTGTACTTCCCTACATGGTATATCGTCATTTCTCCCTACTGTCTCTGATGTCCACTAGCAGCACAGCATAGTTAAGTCTCTGAACGACTCATTTGAAAGTGCATTTGACCAAAATCACAGGTTAAAGATATTTAGGAACCAAAAGCCTATGCTTGATATTATTTTTGAAGGAATTGTCATTTTTAGACTAATTTACTGCTCAACTTATTATGAAAGCATTGGAGCCAAAAGAGGTAAGTAAAAATACACATCTGGATTTTTTTTGTTCAGTAATCTTTCAGCACACTTCATAGCTTCTCAAAACTAGCAACCCATTTTCATCTTCTAGCTGGATTTTGACATATTGTCGAACTGCAGCGATCTTTTGGGTGTCTAGATTATGGTTTATTACAATGTTTTCTCAGCTTAAGACCAAGCAACAGTGATTGATTTTTTTTTTTTTATCTCCCATTGGGGCACACAATTTGGTTTGCTAATGGAGACAAATGACATTAAGAGACAAATCAGTTTAAATTAATGACTCTACACTTGTAAAATACCCTAGAGAGGGCATGTTGACTCTGACATTGGATAGAGTGTGGTATTTTTGCCACCTACGATTAGTGAAGTTAATGAAAAAATCTAAAGGCCATCACAACTTCACACACAGTAGCACGGATTCGCATCATTGGGAGGGCTTGCTAAAACACCGTTGCAGGGCCCTGTCTCTGGAGTTTTGGATTCAGTGAGTTTTGGGGCAGGCCCAAGGATTTGCATTTTCTACAGTTTCCAAGATGATGCTGAGGCTGAAGATCTAGCAATCACACTTTGAGAACTACTGCTCTATATTAGGGATAGAATTCGATCCAAACAAGGGACTGGGGAGAAATGCTAACAGAGCAGCATATTGGAGAACATCTGAGGCTGTGATGGAAAAAAAAGAAAGTCATTCCCAATGTAACCTTCTTTTTAACCTTTCAAACCCAGACATGCCAGCAGAGTCTCTTTAAGTGTTTGAAAGAATGCATATGGCAGTGGGTTGTGTCACTTACAAGAAAGAAAACAAAGAGACACCTAATCTTGATTAATTTCATTTCGGTTTTTAGTTTTCCGGCCCAGAAACTGTTGTTTCATTGCTTGGGGACCAGTCTTTTAGGGCTGATGTGAATTTGTTAAATAAGTCCAAATGCAAAGTTCTGAAGGGTTTCTCCTTTTCGTAACACTGACCCATATGTGGAGCAAAGACACTTTTCTTAATTTTTACCAATACTATGTACCCAAAACATTTCTTATCATGGGTTTCTGAAATTTCAAGATGATGACAGGGTAGGAGTGTTGGAGGGTGGACATGAGGGCAAGAGGCGTGGGCATTAATGACAGCATTGTTACCAAAGTGCTCAGGATGGAATATGGAATGTATGTCGTAAAAATGCCTCAGGATCCTAGCACGCTGAATCAAATTTCTCTTTGGACATTTTTTTCCCCAAACCCTCCAAACTCTTGCATGTTATAGTACTTCTTCTTGGATTGCTTTTAATGACTCATCTTTGAGTCTCAGAACAGTTTGACTCTCTTTATCACCCCATCTCTCTCCATATCATCTCCTTAAGACCGTAAGGTCAAAGTGAGAGTTGTCTAGTATGGTATTTTCTTAAACAAAGACAAATCTCTGCAGTCCACTACATTAACAATAATGTTTGAAAATAATGAGTAAAACTCATATTTAAAAAAAAGATATACCACATTTTTTGCACGTATCTGGCAAGTTGTTATGATCTTTAATTTGCAAAACATGGTATTGGCGGTCAATTTTGTAGTTGAATCTCAGATAACACCTATGGGTTTATGCTCCTCCCTCCCTCAGTCAGGGTCCTGATGCTGAAACCCCAAGATTCTAATGAAGTGTTTCCCAAAATAGGTTGCATGGGTGTGTTTTGTTGATTCATTATTGTTGAGCTTCTGTCTGAAAAACAAGTGAGCCATGTATATTTATCTTTTTTTATTACATTGTATTGTGTTTTCATAGTAATCCTAGAAATTGTGGAGTAGATTTTACTGAGCTTTCTGAATATATAAATATGTTTTCTTTCTTAATGATGATTAAAAAGCTTCTTTTCCAATAGTCATCCCTTTCTTTTTGGATGCTTCCTGGATTCCTGAATTGTGCACAGGAGTTTGTCACGTTGAAAGACATTCTTCTGTTTTTTAATTTTCTAAGGTTTTAAAAGCATTTTTTTAAAATAAGAAATTGATGGTGAATGCTGTTGAATGCTTTTGAAACATCTAAGTGATTAAATTAAAAGATTTATCTTTTTTTATTAGGACCATTTTTAGAATAATTATATTACAAGATTTTCAATATTTTGCCTGAATTCTTGGAATAAACCCTACTTAGTCATGGTGGCTCATTCTTTTGTACAAATAAATTCAGTTTGAAGAATTTATATTAATAGTAAGATTTGTGCTTTTTAAATTTTTTAGGCCCTGTCTGGTGTGACTCTGTGGAATGAGCATTGGCCTATGAACTGAAAGGTCACTGGTTTGATTCCCAGTCAGAACACATGCTTGGGTTATGGGCCAGGGCCCCACTTGGGAGGTGAGCGAGAGGCAACAGTCAATGTTTCTCTCTCACATTGATGTTTCTCTCCCTCTCTGTCTCCCTTCCTTCACTCTCTAAAAATCAGTACAATCTTTTTTAAAAAAGAATGAAAAATAAATTTTTGGTTCTCTCTGCTCAAAAATTGTTTTAACCAAAGCTTTGTTAAGCTTATTTAAAAAATTAAGTAGTTTTGTAAATATAAGAGTGATCTTTATTCTTTTTCTGAAAAAAGTATATGTAATTTGTAGATAAACTACTTTTAAAAGTACTTTATGAAAAATTTTAAATAATTTTTTGTGGTAGTCTTATCATATTTTCAAACTTTGAATTGACTCATTTATATAATATATTATTTTCTCATAAATTAATATATTCTATCAAAATGTTCTTATTTTTAGAATCAGAGTATTTTATATTTTTAATCCTCATTTAAATATTATCATGCAAATATATACTTCATTATTTCTTATATTTCTTATTATATTTATTAGAATTTTAAAAACATCTTAATACTTTTTAATAGAACCAATGCCTAGATTTATTTAGCTATTTTATGTTATAATTCACTAATGTTTTCTTTTTAAAAATTATTCTTTTTATAATAAGATTAAAAAATTACTTAATATTTTAAATTCCAGGCTATTTCAAGTATATTCTTGTCTATAATAAAAGTATTAAGGATAATGAATTTACTTATGGCTACAACTTTGATAGAAATTTTGGTAGGAATAAGTACATAAATTTATATATACTCCTCCCATTTTTGCTCTTCTAACAGTCCATAATAGCATTCTTGTGATCCACAAGTTTCTTTTATTTGCAACTTAATGTTCTAATTTAATAAATATTCTCATGTACAATTAGAAAAAGTGCATATTTTGCACACCTAAGGTTTTATATATGTATGTGTTTTGTGTATATATATGTATAAATATACAAATGCTTACATCTACACATATACATTTTATGTGTATATGTATATATCAGTTGTTTTTTAAAACTGTATTATTTATTTTTAAATCTATTTTAGATTTAAATGGCTTAAAAGGGGGTACATAAAAGTTTCTGACAATTCTTTTCCATACCTTTCCTGAAATTTCTATTACTTTTTAAATGTATTTTGATGCTTCGTCAGGGTGGTTTTTAGAGATAACTGCCTTATTTCTCTGCATGTTTATAGGGTTTTATTTTTAATACTTTTAATTAAATAATATAAGAATTTACCTGAATGTATGCACATGAGGGATTCTTTCAACAATTATACCAGAAACATATCAACTCCTTTGTTCAATTATTTTTAAAACCTTTTTATTTTAAAATAATTTTAGGTTTACAGAAGAATTGCAAAGATATTACAGAGAATTTCTATATATCTTCACTCAGATATGCCTAATGTTAACATCTTATATAACTATGATATTTTTAATCAAAATTATGAAATTAACATAAGTATGATATTATTAACTAAACTACCTACTTTATTTAGAGTTCAACAGGTTTGCCACTATTATTTCTTTCCTCTTCCAGGATCCAATGTATTTTGTTGTCATGTCTATTTAGAAACTTTCGATCTGTGGCAGTGATTAGTAACCTCGATACTTTTTTTTATTACTTTATTGTTGTTCAAGTACTGTTTGTCTTCATTCATCCTTCACCACTCCCCCCTCACCCCAGCCATCCCCACCTCCCTACCCTGCTTCCACCCCACCTTGGTTTTGTCCATGTGTCCTTTATAGTTGTTCCTGAAAACCCTTCTCCCCTTCCCCCCGATTTGATGAATGTATCCAATCATTTATTAAACTAGTGATAGAATGTATTCTTCATGTATGATTTCTGCTCTACTCTAATTATTCATATTTTCCACCTGTGGAACATGTATAATTAATAGTTTTGATCTCCATTGTCTTCATTTCTAATCTTTCATCTTCTTTTTTTTAAGATATTATTTATTTCTAGAGAGAGGGGAAGGGAAGGAGAAAGAGTAGGAAACATCAATGTGTGACTGCCTCTCCTGTGCCCCAAACTGGGGACCTGGCCCGTAACCCAGGCATGTGTCCTGACTGGGAATTAAACCAGCAACCCTTTGGTTCACAGGCCCATGCTCAATCCACTGAGCCACACTAGCCAGGGCTCTTGAATCTTTTAAAAAAATTTTTTTTCTTCCTCCTTAACAAATTTGGAGAGTGTTTCTCATGTTTGTCTTCCACCTTGATTAGTTTTGATCATCTAAAATATCAATTTTTTCTTTATCAGCAACATTAAAAATTTTTGTCTGAAGTTGATTTTCCTGCAATGCTTCTTAGATAACACTATATCTTAGCTTGTAATCTGTGCCATATGCATCTAGTATAATTACTTATTGCATTAATTATAAATAATTAATCTTAGCCCATGTCTCTTTTTCACTCATGCCCAGGTTTCACAGAGCAGAAAGTCATAAGGTAAAAAAAGAATGAAGCAGATGTAAAGAAAAAAGCAGACAGAAGACCATGAAGCTGCAAAGGAGAAACAGAGAGGTCAATTGCTTTGGTTTTGATGATTTGCAATTACATCTCCTCTGAGAAAGCAAAAAAGCCTTGTAGCATTTTCTTTTGATTTTCTTTTTCCTCTAGCAAATCATCTGATTTTTATTTAGTATGAAATTATTATTTTTTGATTAAAAATAAATTATTTTCCTTTGTTTTCCCCCATTTTTTGTTTTGAATAGGCATGATTTTATTTTTGTCTCTTTACATGTTTGATAGTGGGGAGTGCTCCCTCCAGTTTGC
This sequence comes from Tonatia bakeri, assembly GCA_004024845.1. NCBI lineage: Eukaryota > Metazoa > Chordata > Mammalia > Chiroptera > Phyllostomidae > Tonatia > Tonatia bakeri. Next base: position 22,048 of record PVIA01010690.1, read on the forward strand.
CAACCCTCAGGGCACATGAAGTCACTTTGACTGCTTTCTCCCATTCTCTATGGCAGTGCTTGAGATCCTTTCTTGCACAGACTGAAAAATGTATAGAGTTCCAGCTTCCTTTTCAAAGCTGAGCGAGCTTCCATCTAGTGTTATGATTAGTGAAGTTATATGACCTCCTCGTCTGCATCACTGATGGGTTTCTTGAGATCAAAATAATATGGCATATAAAATACAGACTTCCTTAATGGGAACTGCATCAGTATATTTCCACTGCCTGTCCTCCATCAACAACAATTTCTTTTGGATGACTACACTTCCCACAGAGTAATATGCCATTGCTTTCTTGCTCTGTGTTTTTCAACCTGCTTTCTGAGACCAGTGGGCTCTGGGTGGTCATAAAAAGATGAGACAAGGAGATAAGGCAAAATCCTAATAGCACAGAGATAGCTATCTGAATTCTTTTGATGACTAATAAAGAATTCCAGTCAATTGTGGGGGAGTGAAAAGTGGTTTCCCATACTTTTTGCGGGGGTGAGGAGGGCAGAGCTGCTTATTCATGATGCAAAAAATGGATAGATCACATGTTACTTTTCTTTATTGGTGAATTTATTGGTTAAACAAAGATGCATGTTGAATTATCATTATGTGCAAGGCACTATGCTTGGTTTTGATAATGTTCATCTAACCAGAGATGTCATGATCCTTGCCTCCATTAATTTTTTTCACAGTTGCTGGAATAAATTAGCGTTCTTGAATGTCAGCACTTATTAGTCTAGTGTCTTACTCTATAGAATTGTTATCAGAACTAAACATGAAAACTAATACCTGGTGTCAGCTGCATGGTGAATACTCAGCCAATGTTAACTATAACTACTTCTATTCTGATTCTATGACTACAACTACATTTTTTAAATGCTAGTGGTCAAGAATTAAGGTGAATCCCTACATGCATCATAACGTTCAGTCTTCAAAATAAATCTTTGTGTGTGTCAGTCTTCTTAGCCTTTCTTGTGTTGAGTATTTATTTATTTGGAATTTTGACAGACTAGGGAGAGGCTGTGTAAGGGGTGGCTAGTCTTTTTTCCACTTGCCTTAAATCACAGGTGGCAAACACAAGGCCCGAGGGCCAAATCCGGCCCTCCACCTTGTTTTATCCAGCCCAGTGTCTTGTTTCTACCTGACAGCAGCGCTGAGCTCCTTGCCTCTAGTTAAGGAGTAGTTATATTTATATAGTCCTAAAATTATATTCGGCCCTTTAAAGGCAACTGTGAGGCTGATGTGGCCCCTGGTGAAAATGAGTTTGACACCCCTGCCTTAAATATTTTAACTTTTCATTTTGAAATGATTTTATACTTAGAAATGTTGCAAAACAGTACAAAGAATTTCTGCATACCATTGCTGAACTTTCCCAAATGTTAACATCTTAAATAATCCCAGTTTAATTATTTAAATTAACATTACCATAATACATATAACTAATCTATAGAATTTATTCAAAGTCTTTCCCACCTTTGCTGTTCACCTAATGTTCTTCCTCTAGATTATGATCTGATTCAAGATCATATATATTATCTAGTGTTTTATCTCTTTAGTTTCCTTTTGTCTGTTGATAGTTCCTTAGTCTTTTGGTCCTTTGTACCCTTGACACTTTTGAAGAGTGCTGGTCAGTACTTAATTTGGATTTCTCTGATGTTTCCTCATCATTAAATTCAAATTATAGATTGGAGGCAAGAACATCCCCAAAGTGAAAGGGTGTTCCTCTCAGTACACCCTAATCAGGAGGTGCACACTGTTGACAGGTCTCATTGCTGGTGATGACGATTTTGACCACTTCGTTAAAAGGGCATTTTCCAGGTTTCTTCACTGTAAAGTGGCTATTTTTCTCCTTTTAATTAGTAAGTGTCTTGAGGGGAGATACTTTGAGATTATGTAAATATTCTGTTTCTCATCTTTTGCCTAGTAATCTTAGCTTTCATCTATCATGGTACAGATACAAGTTTTAATGCCTATTTGTTATTTTTTGCCCACAGCAGTTATGATAGTGGTATTTGCCAAAGTGGGGTTTTTCTGTTTCCATCAGTCCATCGACACTTGTTCATTGGAATCCTGTTGTAGTGGGAGCTTTCCCTTCTTCTCCATGTGTTTATTCACACAACCCTTTATTTATACAATATGCACTCCTGGATGATTGCTACAATCATAATTTATTTTTGTGGCCAGGATCTGACCACTGGTAGCCCCTTGCAGTTGTGTCCTCATTTGGATACTATTTTATATTGAACATCTTTTTTATATCCCCCTGATATTATTATTAACACTTTCAAACACATAAAAAAGTTAATCAGTCAATTATAGGTTAGGGTAAATGTTCAGAAAATATCCTATGAACAGGTCTTTAATGGTGGTAAGGAGGAGAGAATACCTGAATATTGGGAACCTTGGGTCTTCCATGTGAGTAAGGGGTGACTTTTAACAAAATAAAGGAAAGGCAGCCTCCAGAACAAGAAATTAAACAAAATCAACAAGTGACCATTCTGCCTAACCAGTGCAGGGCTCTATTTCCGGAGGCAAACTTAGCCTGTTTCACACTTTTATTTAAGGCAGAGGAATGGGGTGGGTGAATGAATGTAGGAAATCAGGAATTTGCCCCACCCTTACTTCTGAAAGGCTTTATCTGACTTTCTTCGCAGTGGAAACTTAGCCAGAGACAGCATTTAAATAAAGTGGGTTGCCTGTGCTTCCATTATCACAGGCCACATTGGAAATGTGTCTATTTTCTGAGAAACATTGAGCGCAATCTACATTTCTCATTACCATTTAGTAAACAACAGACTGCCGTTGACGGTAACAGATAAAGGGCAATCGCTTATTTTTCAATCAATTCTTATTGATTTGGGAGACACGGGGTCCTTAATTGTATGTGTGTTTCATCTTCCCATTGGAAATTTCTGCTTCATCTGATAAATAGATTCTGGTTTAAATTACAGTGAGTATCTTTATGTGCACTGTAGGAAGAGACTTTAAGTCTTTCGAATACACAGGGAGAGAGTCTACAGAACAAGAGGACCTTTCTCCTGCCAGTATTAGCTGTCTTGACTGGTGGTGCAGGCTCTGACACCAGATTGCTGAGGTTTGAATCCCAGCTCAGTCACTTACTACTTTTTGAACTGTGGGTGAGCTTCTTCACCTTTTGATGTCTCAGTTTCTTCATCTTGAAATGGGTGTAATGGTAATACTGTTACAGGGTGCAGCCAAGAGGGGGGACCCCAAATGGACATTTAAAATGGGGTCCAGAACTCAAGGTGTTCAGAAAACACTAGGATGTCCTACCCCCCCCCCTCTGCCCCGCCAGGTGTGGGTGGGGGAAAGGGACAAATGGAGCAGGCCCATTGAGAGCTGTTTTGCATAGCAACAGCTCTGCAGCTAACCTCTACTGGCTACATAGATATGTTAAGTAGCTATGGCCATGCTCTGAGCCAGGGGGATGGAAGTAACTTCCCCACCAAGATGTAACTGGGGGGGGGGCAGGTCCCCCGAGTTACAGCGCCTGCATGAGAGCTTGGAGATGATTGGCTCCATGACATGGGGCCACACCTGCCCAGACCCACGATGGTGACCAGAAAAGCTGGAAAGGACAGCAAATTGAGGGCAGGTGTGGCCAAGTGTGGGAGGAGTCGGAAGTGGGGCTGCAGAGGAAGATTGGTGCGGGGATTTAAAAGCTCAGGCGCGGCAGCCATAGAAGGGAGAACTATGCGGCTTTTGGCAGAGTAGTGGCTCCTGCAGCCCTGTAGGAGAGAACCATGCAGCTTTTGGCAGAGTAGAGGGCTCCCGCATCTCTGAGAGAGAACCATGCGGCTTTTGGCAGAGCAGAGGGCTCCCGCAGCCCTGTGAGAGAGGACCACGCAGCTTTGCCAGAGTGGGGACCCCCACAGCAGTAGTAGGGGGAACCACCACCCAGCTTTAGCAGAGATTCCGGCGACACAGCTGATGGTGCCGAGAACCGAGAGAGGCCTACCAGCCGAGCACGGATTACTGGTAAGAACCAGACATTGCCTGAGATGGGACTTCTATTTCCTTTCCTGAGATACGGTACCCCAGACTGGACAGAGGGGGAAGGAAGGACTGTGTGTGTTGGTGGGTGTTTTAAGGGACTTTGGGATTTTGGTAAAGACATTAGGTCACTACCTTAAGTTTGTATAGCACTAAATAAACGTTTCCTTTCCTTTTCACGAATCTCTGGCATTGAGAGATATCTTTCCTTTAAGGCGGCGGACAAGACGGACCTGAGTTTCTTTCAGTAATAGTATTATCGTCCCGGGCCCCCCCCCACCCCCCGCCCCTTGGTTTTGCTCTGTAACAATACCACCTACCTTATGGGGTTTGGGTGACAATTAAGTAAGAAAGATTCATGTAAAGTATTTAGTTTTGAGAGTGGGCTCTTGGGTTTTTTACTCTCTTCTTGGACCAAAGTGTGAGTTGCCACCACTTCATGGATGCACCAGCAAATCCTACCTTATTTTTCCCAAAGTCTTTAAAACAAAATGTTGAGATGTATTTTTATACACCTACCTTTCAACATTTCTACCACTGTTGATAAAAAATGGTACACTCTTTTACATATCACTTATTTTTCTTTTCATTTTGACATCCTTGCAAGTGACTAGACTGATTCTATATTTGTGCTGTATATATCTCCCATGAATATATATTTGCTTGTAATTGATTCACAGAAAATGGGAACACTGAGGTCAAAGGTGTGAATTATTTTTACAATGATGTAAAGCTTTTAGTAATTTTGTAGATGTTTATATGAGTAATTTTAAAGAATTCCTTCTTCAAGAATCTAATTTTACTTTGCTACATCATGTGAAAACAGCATTTACAATTTTTTTGCCAAATATGTATTTCTAAACTATTTCATCCATAAAAACCTCTTATTTATATCTAAAAGCTTAAAATTTTTAGCATAACCAAAATAACATCACCATATCTAAATTAAAAAAATAATTTGAGGTAATTGTAAAGTAATATGTAACTATACAAGAAATTCTGTGTACTCTTCCCTTTTTCCCCAATAGTAGCATCCTGCATAAGGATCACAGTCAGGAAGTTGCTCTGATACAGTCCACTGCACAGCTAAAAATTTTAACAATGATTTTTTAATATTATTACATATAACGTTAGTGTTCACATTTCTGTATTGTCTAATGATATTTTCATTTTTGCTTTCTTCTAATCAGGAGGATCCTCACATTTAAGAGTGAAACAAACAAACCTCTCTCATACTGTTTGCTGCCTGGCACAGCTGAACATGGCTGTGTGTATTATAAGCCCGCTCTACACCAGGCACGGGAATGGACAAGGGTAGAGGGATAAAGAGAAACTCATCTAATCACAATTGTTACCCCCAGTTTGAAGGCAACAAAATTAAAGTGTGTGGCAGATAAATACTTGTGCAAGATCCCATGGACAGCTAGTGCCAAAGGAAGTCTCTCGTCTGAGGCTTTTTCATGTTTTCTGTGGCAGCCCGAGAGATCCACAGGAGCTCTGGGGAGAAGATTCCTGTAGAACTTCTGGACAGTTTACAAGCCACAGGACTGGTGGGACTCACATATTGCTGACGTAACTTACTTCGTATGTCTGGATTTGCGGATACCCAGAGGTAGTTACAGGTGACAGGACAGGGGAGTTAGTTTCAAGGACATGGGTTCACCCTGATCCCATCATTTACTAGTAGTCAACTTTGGGAAAGTCATTTAATCTTTTTGAAATCCTGTATTTCATATACAGCAGGAAGGTGAGTGCCTGTTTTATGGTTTTATTGGCCAATGACAAGATAATATTTGCAAAGCTGCCTAACACATCACAGTGCTCAATAAATGCAAGTTCATCCAAAATGCTTGCTTGGCAAATAGCAAAACACAAATGCTATAGAAAACATTATTCAATGTTACCAGTGAGGCTGAAAATTTGAAGACATTTTTTTAACTCCCCGGGACAGTTTAATGCTTTTCAAGGCAAGGGCAAGGTTGACACAGAGCCCCTCTTTTGTAGAGACATCATGAGGAGGGGCTGGCATCCACCCCCTCTCCGTTTTAAGCCCCATCCTTTACAGACTGAAGCTGATGCATGCTCAGGGAGCCCAGGCTGATCATCTGCTCATAACAAGCCAATTGTGATTTAGCTGGACTCAGCTGAACATCAATGGCCCCTTTGTAGGCCACTTTGTACTGTTTTTCTTAGGAGCAAAATGCCAGCCTGGTCAAGATCTAGAAACTTGCTGTTCCATTGTAATAGGATATGCATTTCAATGAGAGCTATACAAGTTGAAGGATACTCCTGCTAGCATCAGATTCAGCAAGCCAGTGGGAAAATCTCCAAGTCCTCCGGAGTCACTGAGCCTGAAGGCCTTAGGGGCTGGCGGCTGGGCTGCCTAAGAACAGCCACTTGTAATGTAGATGTTTTGTTTCTGTTCCACCACTGGCAGTAAAACATTGCAAATAAATCCTATTATTTGTTCCCTTCCCTTCTAACATGTTATTTCCACACTTACGATTTTAGAAAGATGCTATTTCCAAACTTTGGGTGTAAAGTAGAAGTGTCTTCCATGCCACCTGTCATAATGTATTTTATTTCCTTATAAAGGAAGAGTTCCTTCTTTATGGAATTCAGAACTTTAAAACATCATTGTTTTCTTGTGTAATTTGATTCCTAAATGAGCCTTCTTTTCTTTTTAGCCTTTAATAATTGGAATTTGCAAAATGAGTAAAAGTACAATATTGGGTTAGACCTTGGGAGTAGAAGTGAAGGTTTGGGAAAGGTTTTAGGATGCTTATATTTAAGATGTTAAAATCTTTTGGCAATATTAGGAATTTCTAAAGATTTTTCTAATTTAACTATTTCAATAAGTGCTAAAGATTTTCTGTGGAAAGAGCACAAAAACTCTTTAAACAAAGACCCATTTCGTATTTTAATGCAAATCAGTATAATTTAGAAAGTCTGCCTATATTTCTAAATATAACGCTGCATAAAATTAGTAGCATATTTTATATTATTCATTCACTTATACTAATCTCACTTCTGAAAAGCACTATGGGGATGAATAGATTGCCTGTAGAAAGCAGGCTCATAAGCTTTCAAATTTTTTAAGATGGTAGAGGATAGAGGATATAGAATTCTCAAGAAAACATTACTCAAGCTTCAGACAAGCTTCTGTATCAATAGCACTGGATGAATAAGACCTCTAAGTAATTACCATCTCCTGTGGTTCACCAAGATTATGGAAGTGGGAAGTGGTGGCTGCCGCAGCAGTCCTGGCCACATAAAGGCAGGGTACAGGAGGCCATTTCTGGGCCTGCTGGTAATTGCCTCACTTATGATAAATGCTCCATAGTTATGTCACTCCTTTGCTGCGTGCATAGGGTCCGGCAGAAGTAATGCCTGCTTGAGTGTAGTCAGTAGGGTAATAATATGGCTGTAATGATTTATAGTTTTAATTTGAACATTTCGCCTAAGATGTCATATGGTGTGCTTGAGTGTGATATTGTTATGTTATGGAATCATGTGCTTATGATTTTGTAATAAAAGATTTTGGAATAAAAAAGGGGGCGTTATTTGTGTTAGACCCCTGTATTTGTACCTAATTTAAGAATTGCCTGCCCTTAGATGGATGAGTCGAATGTAACAGCTATTTGGCATTTGTGTACTTGTGTGGTAAGTCAGCCCTAAAAGACTCATAATGCTGTTTTTTCCTTTCTCTTTCCCCCAGTACTTGGGTGGAGACCAAAGAGAGGTGAGGAAGACAAGGGAGGTGGGAGAGCAACTATTTTTTTCATGCTACAGTCAGCTTACTGTCTCTACTTAAGAATTCTGCCTATGCATGATGGTCCAGGAAGCTCAACTTAATTTCTTCAGAGAATGAAAGTCCAGGAGAGAATTCAAAGGTAACTCTCTCCTTGACCCCTAACTCAGGGGTAGGTGCTTTACCACTGAGTTAGTGAACAGCCCACATTTTAAGAGGTTTGCAAGATCCTGACTGTAACACTAACCCTCTGATAAGAACAGTGTTTGCTAACAACCTCAGGAACGTAGAGTAGGTTATGAAAATGAAGACTGATTTAGAAGAAGAAGGTTCTGCTGTGTTGGATGTTAAGAAATAGATACCTGGAAGAGGAGAGAAAAAAGTTATGAGAAGTTATGAGAAGACCCGAAAGCCACTTAACAGAAGACAGTGCAAGAGAGAGACTAATAAGCCACACACGCAGATGGAGGATCCCAGGCTGCTGGGATGTAGTGCTGTCTTTGCCAAGTGCTTGAGGAAGACTGGCCAGCACAATAAAAGCAGCAACAAAAACTAAGGCTGGTTCAAGAAGGCTAAAATACACACAATAAACCCCAGAGAAAGTACATTTCTGGGTACTGGAATGTTCTGAATGGAAGCAAGCAGTTTATTTAGTGTTTTAGTTATGGACGCCCTTGAATGTATAAAGGATTGTTCAAAAATCTACACTGTCTGTTTCCGTGGCCTTAGTGCGCTGCATTAAAGTTCAGGTAAGTTAAATCTAGGATGATAATGGGTTCATTTATGTTTCATTCTCCTGTGAGCTCTTAGCCAACAGAAAGTTTTAAAATAATTAGAATAACAGTGATTATAGTCTCCAAAAAGCTAAGAAATGAGATGAGGGTGTAGAAATACTAAATCCTAGAACCGACTCTCTCTCAGTCTCTCTCTTTGAGTGTATGTGTGTGTTTAAAGAACAGGAGTTTCCTCAGAATTTTTGGTGGAAATCTTATCCCTTTCCAGATTATTCTAGTATGGGAGATGGGCTATCATCATGGTGCCTGAGGGCGGGCTTTTTCCTAGGGGCTGAGACAACCGGTTCAAGTGTGAATTGTCACTCAGAGCTAACTGGTTAAATATTCCAGCTTCTCAATTGCATTGGGGCCATAATGGTGGAACTGGCATCTGGGAGATAGACTTAGAAGACCAGACAGAAGAGGGAATTTGAAGACACAGGATTTCAAAAGGAGAAGATTGATAACCTCATTCTATTTGAAGAGGTTCAGGTCTAAGTTCTCCTACTTCTAATGTGAATGAGTTATGTGGGCATGATACACAGTGAGCCAGCTGGGATTCCCCATGTAGATTGTCTCTTCTGCGACCTGGTGGTTTCAGTATATAGTCGGTAATGGTCCTTGGCCCTCTGGAAGATATTCTTGACATTTTCTGCATAGAGTATCAGTTTGCTGCCCACATCATATCATCTAAAATTATTTACTGAAGTATCTGAATGGTGGAAGGATTTCCTACAGTAGTTCTGTGACTCCTAATTTCCGGTTCTCAAATTTCATGAAGAAGATTTTTACCCACAGGTTCTCTGTTACAACTGACATACTAAACTCAAATGTCAAATGGAGATAATGCATCATTTTATTATTTCATTATTCTAAAATAATAACAAACTGACTAGAAGAACTGTTTTAAAAAAAAATCTTTACATATTGGATGTACAAGGCTGCTAGACATAGGACTTCATGGTACCAGCAATCTTGGACTGTCTTAGACCCAGGAAAGCTCAGTAGGTGGAGACGTATTGCCCTCCTCTTGGCTTCTCCTTTCTCGCCAAGGACAGCCTAGCTAGGGGATTTGGAGCATTTCCATCTAGTGGAAATGCAGGACTAGAGATGAGTTCCTCCTCGAGTGTTTCTGCTGATACTGATAATGACAGAGCACACTAGATTCTGAATTGAGGTCATAACATCTCATAACAAATAAACATGGAGAAATAAAGACTTCCCTTCCTCGTCTGTCACTAGGCACAGACTACAATTTTAGATTGAGAGAGCAAGTAACATGAGAATGGTTCCAGAACTCCACAGCAGCCACAATGCCTCTGTCAGATGCTTCTGAAGGGTCCAGAGCGTAGCTGGGTGACTATCTCATGCCTTTTTTGAAAGGGAGTTCAAGATGCCTCAGAAGATTAGGACAAGGCTCAATGGATGTTTGAAGAGATATTTCTTGAGAGAAAATAGAGGGCTAACAAAAATTCTAAGAGCTTTTAATAAGGCATAGACTAGTCTGAGTGAGTGAATGGGGAGAAGCCCTTATAAACATCCTAGAGGATAAAGGTAGAAGGATCTTTCATAGAATATTTACAGTTGGGGCTGTTTTTAGTCTTCATAAACTCTAAGGAATCTTATTTTTAGAGTTTCCATACCACAGAGTATCAAACATTAATGTATATCCAAAGCCAAAATGAAATATAAAATTTGTTGTAAACTGACAGGGTTTTTATAATTGACTTCTAAAAGTGTTTGACATCAAGTAAGTCATTTGCTTTATGATCTACTTTGGTTTCTTTGAAATCATTGTGCATTCGAAATTCTTGCTAAGTGAAAAAATGCATGCTACTGATTATTTTTAAGGTGTGAAATTTTGTAAATATTAAAATTTAATGATTGATAAATCTTAGAATTATAAGCATTTAATAAAACATTAACTTTGAATTTTAGTCTTTCTTTTGTCTCTTGAAGGCAACAACTTTTAAAAAAAATCTCCAGCACTTTCATGGGTCCCTGCATTGTTCACAGACTCTTGTCACTGTGCCTATCCAGCCAGGAGAATAAGGCAGCTAGCTGTTCTCAGCCGAGCTCACCACAAAGAAGATGTTGCTAAGACACTTTAGATCATTATGTACAATTTGGAAGGGAAATTCTTGAAGATATGAACAAGTAACTGATTATACTAAGTTTTTGAATGGTGTGTTGTTTGTATGAGTTACTTAATTGCATTTCCAACAAAAGGAAAAGGCATGTGTTGAATGTCTTCTGGTTACTGGACATGCAGATTTCTGCCTTAAGAGGCACTTGGAAATTCTGGGCACTGACTTGTCAAGGCAGAAAAGGGTGTTTATTTATTTGTACTCTGGCTTATTCTGCAAATATTTGAGGTTGTGTACCACAAATAAACATGGAGAAATAAAGACTTCCCAGACAGAAAATGCTAAAGGAGTTCATTACTATCAAGTCAGTAGTACAAGAAATGTCAAAGGGCCTTCTTTAAGGAGAAGAAGAAAAGAAAAACATAAGAACATAGTTATGAAGAATAAAATGGGTACCTATCAATAATCACTTTAAATGTAAATGGATATTTACTTAATAATAAAGGGAACAACTCAACAAGAGGACATAATCCTTGTAAATATGTGTGCACCCAACATAGGAGCAGCTAGATATGTGAAACAAATCTTGATGGACATAAAGGGAGAGACTGACAGGAAAACAGTCATAGCAGAGGATTTTAACACCCCATTGACTTCAGTGGATAGAAATCTACACAGAAAATCAGCAAGGAAAGAATGGCCTTAAATGATGCACTATGTCAGATGGATTTAATTGATGTCTTCAGAGCATTTCATCCCAAAGCAGTAGAATGTAAATTCTTTTCAAGTTCACATGTAACATTTTCTAGGATAACCACATGTTAGGACACAAAACAAGTCTAAATAAATTTAAGAAGATTGAAATCATATCAAGCATCTTCTCTGACGACAATGGTATGAAACTAGAAATCAATCACAAGAAAAAACTGAAAAACGCACAAATACACGCAAGTCAAATAACATGTTACTAAACAGTGAGTGGGTTAAAATGAGATCGAGGAAGGAATCAAAGTTTCCTTGAAACAAATGAAAATATTTAGTACAAAACAACCAAAATCTATGGGATACAGTGAAAGCAGTTCTAAGAGAGAAATTCATAGCAATACTGGCCTACCTCAAGAAACAAAAATATCTTAAATAAACAATCAAACCTTACATTTAAAAGAACTTGAAAAAGAACAAAAGCTAAGTGCAAAGTGAGTAGAAGAAAAAATGAAGATCAGAGTAGAAATTAACAAAATAGAATCCATAAAAATAATACAAAAGATCAATAAAACCAAGAGGTAGTTCTTTGAAATGGTAAACAAGAATGACAAACCTTTAACCAGACTCATCCAGAAAAAAAAGAGAGGACACACAAAAATAAAATCAGAAATGAAAGAGGAGAAATAACAACTGACATCACAGATATATAAAGGACTGTAAGAAAATACTATGAACAACTAACTATATGCCAACAAATGGACAACCTGGGTGAAATGGATAAATTCCTAGAAACATATAATCCTCAAAAACTGAACAGGAAGATTCAGAACACCTAAATAGACCAATTACAACTAATAAAATTGAAGCAGTAAAAAAACTTTCAGAAAACAAAACTATGGAACCAGATGGTTTCACAGGTAAATTTTACCAAACATTCTAAAAAGAACTAACTCCTCTCCTTAAACTATTTCAAAAAATTCAAGAGGAAGGAAGATTCCTAAGCTTATTTAATGAGATCAGCTTCATCCTAATTCCAAAACCAGATAAAGACACAACAAAGAAAGAAAATTATAGGCCAATGTCCCTGATGAATATAGATGCTAAAAGCCTTAATAAAATATTAGCAAACTAGATTGAGAAATATATTAAAAAGATCATATACCATAATCAAGTGGAATTTACTCTGGGGATACAAGGTTGTTTCAATATTCACAGGTCAATAAATTTGATATACCACATAAACAAAAATGAAAGATAAAAATCACAAAGTTATATCAATAGATGCAGAAAAAATATTTAATAAAAATCAACACCTGTTTATGATAAAAAGTCTCAGCAGAATGGGAGTAGTGGGATCATACCTCAACATAATGAAGACCATATATGACAAACCCACTGCCAGCATCATACTCAACAGGTAAAAAGAAAAAAAAAAGTGTTTCCCTTAAGATCAGGAAGGAATAAGACAGGGATGTTCACTTTCACCACTTTTATTCAACATAGTGCTGGTAGTCCTAGTCACAACAATCAAACAAGAAGAAGAAATAAAAATTGGAAAGAAAGAAGTAAAACTTTATTTTCAGATGACATGATGCTACACATGGAGAACCCCAAAGATTCCACCAAGAAACTGCTAGAACTGATAAGTAAATTCAGCAAAGTAGCAGGACATAAAATTAATATCTAGAAATCAGTTGCATTTCTATACACCAATAATGAACTATCAGAAAGAGAAACAACAAAAACCAAAAACCCCACTTACTATTACAACACAAAAATAAGGTACATAGGAATAAATTCAATCAAAGATATAAAAGACCTGTATTTGAAGGATTATAAGACACTGGGGAAAGAAACTGAAGGAGATACAAACAAGGGGAAGAATGTACTGTGGTCATGGATAGGAAGAATTAACTTTATAAAACTGCCCATACCCAAAGCAATCTACAGATTCAATGCAATTCTTATCGTGATACCAATGGTGTATTTCACAGAACTAAAATGAGTATTCCAAAAACTTATGAGGAACCATTAAAGGCCCTGAATAGCCACAGCAATCTTCAGAAAGAAGGACAAAGTTGGATGAATCACACTATTTAATATCAGACTATACTATTGATATAAGGCCATAGTAATCAAAACAGCATAATCCTGGCATAAAAGTAGATATACAGAGCAATTAAACAGAATAGAGAGCCCAGAAATAAGCCCACAACCTTATGCTCAATTAATATTTGACAAAAGAGGCAAGAGCATACAATGGTATAAAGATAGTCTAGTCAATAAATGGTGTTTGGAAATTGAACAGATAAGTGCAAAAATATTAAACTAGACCATCATCTTACGCCATACAGAAGGATAAAGTGGAAATGGATTAAAGATTTAAATGTAAGTTGCAAAACCATAAAAACCCTAGAAAAAAACAGGCAGTAAAATCTCAGACATTTCTTGTTGCAGTATTTTTTTCTGATAGGGAAGCAAAATAAAAAACAAACAAGTGAGACTACATCAAACTAAAAAGTTTTTGCACAGCAAAGGAAATCATCAACAAAATGAAAAGACAATCCACTGAATGGGAGAACATATTTGTCAATGACACGTATAAGGGTTAATATCCAAAATTTATAAGGAACTTATATAACCAACACCAAAAAAAAATCCAAACCCCAAAAAACATTCTAATTAAAAAATGGGCCAAGGACCTGAATAGACACTTCTCCAAAGAGGGCATAGAGATTACTGATATACATAAAAAGATATTCAATGTCACTAATCATCAGGGAAATACAAATTAAAACCACAAAGAGATATCACCTTATACCTGTCAGAATGGCTATAAATCCATAAACAACAAGTGCTGGCAAGAATGTGGAGAAAATGGAACCCTTTTGCACTGAATGCAGATTGGTACAGCAACTAACTGTACCAATGGTACCAGCCACTGTTCCACTGTTACCAATGGAAATAGTATGGAGCTTCCTGAAAAAGTTACAAATGTAAATGCCTTATCACCCAGCGATTCTACTTCTAGGAATATATCAGAAGAAACCCAAAATACTGATTTGAAAGAATATATGCACCCCTATGTCTATTGTAGCATTATTTACAATAGCCAAGATTTGGAAGTCACTCAAGTGGCCAATCAGTAGATAAATGGATAAAAAAAAAGCTGTGGTACATTTGCAAAATGGAATACTACTCAGATATAAAAAAGAAAGAAATCTTACCTTTTGTGACAGCATGGATGGAACTGGAGAATATTATGCTAAGAAAATTAAGGCAGTCAGAGAAAGACAAGTACCATATGATTTCACTTATATATGGAATCTAATGAACTAAATAAACAAACAAACAAAATAGAAACAGACTCATTAGATACTGAAAACAGACTGACAGCCACTAGAGGGGAGGGGGGATGGGAGGGCTGGGTGAGAAAAGCGAAGGGATTAAGAAAAAACCCATAGACACAGATAACACTATGGTGATTACCAGAGGGAAAGTAGGGATGGTGGGAAGTAAAAGAGGCAAAAGGGGGATAAATGGCGACAGAAAGAGACTTGACTTGGGGGGATGAAGACATAATACAACATATAAATAATGTAGAATTATACATATGAAACCCATATAATTTTTTAACCAATGTTGCCCCAATGTATTCAATATTTTTTTAAAGTTAATTTATCTGTTGATAAATACCATCAATACTACCTGGGAAATGTGTTTCACTTTGTATTAATTTCTTATTGCCACTACAACATATTACCACAATTTTTATGGCTTAAAACAGCACAAATTTATCTTATAGTTCTAGGGTTCTGAAGTCCAATATGCAACTCATTGTGCTAAAATCAAGGTATCAGCAAGACTGCATTATTTCTGGGGGCTCTGGGAGAGAGGCTGCTTCTTCACCCTTTTCTAGCTTTTGGAGGACACCCTAATTCCTTGGCTCATGGCCCTTTAATTCAACTTTAGAGCCAACAGGGTAACATCCATCCTCTGGAACCTCTGCTTCCATCCTTACAGTTTCTCTGACTCTGAACCTTCTTCCTCTCTCATATAAAGACTTTTGTGATTAGATTGGGCCACCTGCTGATCCAGGGTAGTTTATCCATCTTGAGATCCTTGATCATGTCTACAAAGTCCCATTTGCTGTGTAAGGTAACATAAGCACAGGTTCTTGGAGTTAGGATGTGAAATCTCTGGAGGAAATTATTTAGCTTACCACACACATCCTTGTCCACTTCCCTGTCTCTCGTTCCTATCTGATTTGCCTTACCTAGTCTGGAATATTACAATAGCCTAATAACCAGATTCTGTCTCCAGTGTCTCACCCTGCCAATTCAATGAATGTACTGCTTCTCATTATCAACCTACCGCTGGGATCTTGTCACACCTTTCCCTTCCTCACAGCCTTTCACTGGCTCTTCACTTTATACAGAAAAAATCTGCAAATTCTCAGACTTTAAAGCTTACCTTCCCTGCTTGTTTCCCATTTTCCACTCTTCCACAGAGTTCAGTATTGCAATCCTTATAACATTTCTACTCACTTCTCCTTTGACACGCTCTAACCTTTTTCAAATTTTTTCCTTTGTTTTTTTTCTGTCCCTCCCATGCATAATCATTGTCTTCCATTCCTCTACCTCATCGGCTAAAATTCAAATTATCAATCAGGGCTCAAATCAAATCTCACTTTCGGTGACACACATATTGTTACCAACTATTTTCATTCCAGTGACCTCTGCATGTATTTATATAATGCTGTGGCTCGCTGTCTCCCCAGACTATGAAGTTCTAATGGGCAGGGACTGTGACTTACTGATTTTTTTGAGACCTTATAGCATCTAACCCAATGTGTTGCTCACTTCAGAATGAGAACAGTTATTTGTTTTATTAGCTACCGAAGAGTTTGTCTTTAAGAGATTGCCAAAGGATTTATAGATAATGCTGTTAAAAATTATTTTTAAAGGGGTTTCATGACTCAAACACAAAAGTTGTGCATACTTTTGTTAGTTTTCTGGCTGGAGGATGTTTTCTCCATTTGCTGCAGTCCCCCCACTCTCAGGGGAGTTTGGCCTTATGGGAAAGTTCCCTCGTGTCTTTCCCAATCCATTTGCCCCAAGAGCATTTCACATCTGCTTTGTCACTTGTGGGCCTCAGATATGGTGCCAAGGGGCCCTTGTTCTCCAACAGATACTTCTGTTCAACTCTATCTTTAGTGAAAGATGCCTCTCAGTTCCTTATCCAGTATTTAATTCCCTGTTTCTGAGCTGCATTGAAGGTGAGGAAGGCCTATCTGATCTCCCAAGGGGCCTGGTGCCAGCACAGTAATTAGCTAGGCTTCATGCCAATTCAGAGCTTTGATCTGGAAACCCATAACCTTCAGTTTCAATATGGTGGTAGGAGAAGGTGCTGGGCTAAAGAATGCTCTAGGCTCTTCTTTCAAAACTGTACAAACAGTACCCCAGACGGGGAGAATTGGACTACACAAAGCGTGGTTGAAATAAAAAGAAGAGATTTATTGGTTCATTTTACTCACCAAACTCTGACAGTGTTGGTGGCCTCACAGAAAATTTAAACTAAGGAAGCCTGTATTCCAAGGCGATAAAGCAGATACAGTCATTGAATTGTGAATGAATTCAATGTGAACAGATACGCTTCTGTTAGGACATTTGTGACTGTAATGAAAATGGCATCAGGAAAAGCCAAGTGCATTTTTTTTTGTCTTAAAAAAAAATCAGGGAGGAGGAGAAGTAATGGGGTATGACATACAAAAGGTACATTTGACCAGAAGACACATTCTGGTTTTGTGGCCACTAGCTTAAATACAAAAGATTGCTGTTGGAGGGAGGTTTGAAAGGCTGACAAGAAATAAAGCAACCTCAGAAAGTTGTCTGTCTATGTGAAGTACTTTGCTGGCACCAACATGGAATGTGGCAGCTGCATTTGGTATCCAACTGGGAGCTATAGATTTTTACTAATACTCTTGGAGAAAGATCAGCATGCTCAGAGGTTGGCTTGGCTGCCAGGGAAGCCTGTGGAATTCCAAAGGATGTCATTGCACTTCCTAATGCCTTTCCTTCATGTTGTCCTTTGACTACAGCTTTTAAACTTAAGAGTGAATCACAATGGAATTGAAAAGTGGTCTCATTATGTCAGATGGATTGAAACAACTTATAATGTATGACAATGGAGATGTAGGGGGTGTTAGTGGTGGCTGGCAGCAGGCTTGGCCCTTGTTCAGTTAATGAAGGCAGCTGTCTTTGTGGGTGACTGACAGCAATTCTTGGACCAACACCTTGTCTTAAAAACATCTACCCTGCTGGCCTGTCATGATGTTTTTTTTTTCTTTTTTCTTTTTTCCCCCCAAATCTTGGCCTTTAAATACTGAACTGGCTAAGGCTGAGAGGTCTTTAACAACCAATAAAATGCCAGGGCTGCTGGAATGGGTCATGCATTCAACTATTTTAGCATGGGAGAGAATTTTCTTTAAATCTGTCTCTCTTTTATGTTCCCAATCTTTTCCTGCCTTGACCATAGTGACAATTTCCCTGTTTGTCCATGATTTCTCCCACTTCAGCACCACACACATTGAATCAGTGAGTCTTGTCACTTCTACCTCTGGGTTGATTTCTCTCCATCCCACTGCACTGCCTTGGCCATCTCTTGCCTGTATCAGGGCAGCAGGCTTGGGTCTTTTGCCTTGGTTACTGGACAAGCATTCTTCACACTGCCTGCACTTGCCTTTTTAAAATACGGTATTGACCTTGTCACCACTCCTGTTAAAACCTCTCTGTTACTCCTTAGTGGCCACAGGATTGTCCAAATCTTGTAGTTTTACAACAAAGGCCCTTCACAGATCCATCTTCCACCATCTTTCTCTCTTAGTTCCTGGCTTCCCGCCATGTGGGAAATACCTTTCCTCTAATTCTAGAAGGAACACCACTTATGATCTCACATATGCACAAGTTCTTGCTCTTCTACCTAGACTGACCCTCCCCTTTATCATTATTTGCAGAATTTCTTATCTTCCCAAATCCAGAACACATGTTAGTGCTGTTTCTGCATCTCTTCTTGTCAAGGCTTTGCTGGCACTCCTCCTGCTCAAAATAGCCTGTATGCACCTTCATCCAAGCACTTTCCAGACTGTTGGCGACCTCCTCCCAGCTTTCTCAAAGGTGTAAATAAGGTAGCATTCATCTCTGGGTCTTCAGTGCCTGACACAATATCTAGAACAATAAATTTAAATTAAAAAGCTGAGGATAAATGAACCATTCTTGGGAATTAGTAGGTATGATCATGTAAACAGCTATGCCCATATAAACAGCTATGGAAACTATAAAGTGAGAGATATGAATCTTCATTTGTACAGCTTTTTCTTCTCTTTTGTTCATACCATTACTCTCATTTTCTCTCACAGAAGACTTCTACAATGTGTTATTTCAGTCTTTAATGACAAAACTAATATTAATGGAGAGCCTAATTGATCCCAGACACTTTCAGGACTCCATGTGTCAGGGAATAAGGCAGGTATGGTCCCTACTTTCATAGGACTTATAATCTAAGCTGGAAAAGATATATATTAAATTCACAAAAAGAAAATAAGATCCTCTCAGACAATGATAAGTGCTATACAGGGAATTAAAGCAAGGAGACATTAAAGCAATTGACTGGAATGTTCCTTCAGGTCATCATTACCACATGTCTCTGAGAAGGCGTTGTTACTTAAGCAAAAAGTAAATGACAATAAGGTTCTAATTGTGCAAAGACTTGATGCGGGTGAGGATGGGGTGGGGTGGGGAGCATTGTGAGCAAACAGCAACAGCTAGTGCCAAACCCAAAGGAGGAAACAAGATGGTTGGTTACATATAAGAACAGAAGGCCCCAGTGGCAGAAGAGATACATGGAGGGGAAAAGGTAATGTATGAGTTTTGAGAGGTGAGAAGGGGAAGATGGTACAAGCAGGGCTGGGATGGTTTCCTGATCACCCTGGGAAATCTTTGCAGGGCTTTCAGCAGGAGAGCAGCATGAGCATGAGGCTGGAGATCCAGACCCTATGGAACCAGCATCCAGAGCAGTGCTCATGAGTTTCCTAATGGAACGCTTCTGGAGAGCTAATGTGCGCCCTTCTGCTCCCTAGTGCACCTCTGTCTCTGTCTTGATTTCTTTCTGTTTCCATTTGTCTCTCTCTTACTGCTCTTGAGGACTCTGGGGTATATTTTAAAGCAACCAACCACACGATGTCTGTTTTTCTTTGTTATATCTAAAAATTTTATGTTGTTTTATGGTCTATATTCCACTATATCTCTCTCTACTCATCCAAAGGCCTTTATGCTCCAAGACAACGCAATGAATTTTTCCTGTGGTTTTATAAATTCCCAGTATACTTTGCACATATCCTAATTTGGGAGGCATTGAGATACAAGATAGGTTGACTTAATTTGAGTGAGATGTGTTAGGTCCAACATGGTATGGGCATGCTTGACTGGGAGCCTCCAGGTGAGGGAGCCAGGTGGAGAGAGATTTTTGCCAGTGAGCAGAGGAAATGGAGCAATAAAGGACAAAAACATTGGTGAAAGAGGGAAGCAAGAGGGCTCCAATGGCAAACTTTACTTAACTCTTTAATTTATTTTACAATACATCCAGAGGGCACTTGTGTGCTCCCATCAGAGATAAGTTCCATAATCAGAGACCTTGCCTGATTTGCTCGCCGTTGTATGCTCAGTACCCAGAGCACTGCCTTGCACATAGTAGATGCTCAGTAGCTATTTATAAAGTAAATAAATGAATGATTGAATGAGAGTGTGGAAAGTAGCCAGGCCTGTAAACATTGTACTGATCTGAGGCTCTGCCAAAAGAAGACCAGGAAAAATATTCCATGAATGAAAAGGCCTCCTTGAAATGATCCCACAATATGGGACATTTGAGAAGGGGATGTGAGGAGGGGTTGCAAAGGAGAAAAAAAAGGAAAATCTTTTTCCCCTATGAAATCACAGATGCATAGGCAAAAAGAGACAGAAAGAAAATGAGAAACAATGGTTTAAAAATAAGTATAAAATTGAACAGGGATTGAATATATTTAATCAGACTGTAAAAGTCTTTCATAATTACTAAGATGACAAAGAAACCCCTTGAAAGGAAGTTTATGAAGCACCACTCCAATCAGGTTCAGAGCCTTCTGGGATCATCTGAGTAATAATTGTGTGGGTGTTACCCCCCATAGATTATAATTTTCTTTCTGAATTCATTTTCTTCTGCAGAAATGAGAGACAGCATCACTCACAGGATGTCCTTATGTGGTGTGTGGTTTTCTCTATCTGAGAGCTCATAGAATCACAGTGTTAGTAGTTAATAAGTCGTGGTGGCCCAAGTGGGAAGCCTGAGTCATCATCCAGAATGAGAGGCCTGAAGGTGCCCAGGGAAGGAATGGCCAGGACACACTTTTCAGTTGATTGTATTGATGTGCCATCATCATGTCCAAATGGAAGGACCTTGTTCTTTTGCATCCTTTAAACCTCAACTCATATGATCCCTCCTCTTTCTGACTCCCCCAAGAGTTTCTTCCCCTTTGTTCCCACTGGTTTGGAACATATCTACAATATATTAATTCTTTTTAACTATAGTATAAAGAGCTTAATTACCAAGCATACATTTTGTACAGCACATTTATTCATATATTCATTTATTCTATCACTCATTCATGAGTTATTGAATATCTTTTAAATATAAGACACTGTGGCAGGTAAATTCTTAGGACACTAAGATATTAAAGTTTGGCAGCTTCCTTTAGGACAGTTAGCTACTAGTGGAAACAAAAAGGCCCAAGTACCATCAGTTGAGTGGCTGCTGTGTGCTGGATGCTTTACTCACATTGTCTCTGATTTGATAACAATTCTGTAAGATGAGAAACTGGAAGCAGACATCAAAAAGAAGCTGATTTGATTGTCTCACAGCCACGTGGTTAGGATATGAGAAAGCTGAGATTATAACTTAGGTCTGTTTTGTTCTCAACTAACCTTTTTTTCCTCTAAAGTATATTCTTATTATTATTCTTTATGTGTCTTTTAATCTCCCCATAAATGTTAGCTGTAGCCCTCTGCACCCCCTTATTATTATAAGACCTATGGATTAGGCACATATATCTTTATTACTAGTTTCCACCAGAGGGTTTAGGATAGTGTAGGTGCTCAGTAAGGATTTGGAAAGGATGCTTGGGTACATGAGTGAAATGGAAGGCTCCCACACTGAGCTTTAGATCTCATCCTTCAAAGTGGTCTGGTCTCAGTCACCTCAGCTGTCTTCCTTAGCTCTGGGTGTCTGTTATTTGTATCAGTCAAGGTTCAGCCAGGGATCTGAAGAAAGAAGTATTTTGACACTGAGAATTAGAGGCTTGCACCTCCATGACAAGGTCTGGGAGTCAAAGGCAGGAAGAAACTTCTCAAGAGATCTGAGAGTGTAAGAAGCAGAAGGAAGCCATAATAGCCTCAATCCAAGTGATTTGATAGGACACCAGGATCTGCAAGTCAGTGTACCTTGGCTCCTTCTGCAGAGGAATGGCTTTTTCTCTTTGCTTTGTAAACCCTGAGTAAGACACTTTTCTTAGATGCACCTAACCCAGAATCCTGGTAGGGAACTCGGGGAAATGTAGTTCCCAAGGAGAGAGAAAAGAAGGCTGGGGATGACTTTGTCTTGACAACTGGCTCTTGTTGAACTTATGTTCTTTTTCTCTTTGCTTCGTAGATAATATTCCTCACTGTGATCACATCACCCTTTACTTACTCATGCTGTACTTTAAGAAAACTTTTCTATTGTTTTCAATTACAGTTAATTTTATTTTTGCCCCACTGCTCTCCCCTGCCCTGCCCACACCCCTCACATTTATTCCTTCCCCCACCATTGTCTTTGTCCATGGATCCTTTATACATGTTCTTTGGTGACCTTCCCCTTCTTTCCCCCTGTTACCCACTTCCTCCTCCCTTCTGGTCCTTGTCAGTTTGCTTTTCCTTTCCATGTCTCCGGTTCTATTTTTCTTGTTTGTTTGTTTTGTTGATTAGGTTCCATTTATAGGTGTGATTATATGGTATTTGTCTTTTACCTCCTGGCTTATTTCACTTAGCATAATGCTCTCCAGTTCCTTCCATGCTGTTGTGAAGGGCAGGAGTTCCTTCTTTCTTTCTGCTGCATAGTATTCTATTGTATAAATGTACCACCGTTCCCCTAGAGCAAGGGATATAAAGAAAGAATAAATAAATGGGACTACATCAAATTTAAAAGATTCTGCACAGTTAAAGAAAACATCAGCAAAATGAAAAAGAAGAAAACCATATGGGAAAATACATCTGCCAATGATATCAGACAAGGGTTTGATCTCCAAAATATTTAAAGAACTCACATGACTCCACACCAGAAAGAAAAACAACCCAATTAAAAAATGGGCAAAGGACCTGAACAGACACCTCTCCAAGGAGGATATACAAAGGGTCCAGAGACATATGAAAGACTGCTCATTATCACTAGCCATCAGAGAGATGTAAGTGAAAACCACAATGAGATACCATTTCACACTGGTCAGAATGGCCATCATAAACAAATCAATAAGCAACAAGTGCTGCTGAGGTTGTGGAGAAAAGGGAACCCCAGTACTCTGTTGGTGGGAATGCAGACTGGTGCAGCCACTGTGGAAAACAGTATGAAGTTTCCTCAACAAACTGAAAATGGAACTGCCTTTTGACCTGGTGATTCCATAGCTGGGATTATAACCTAAGAATCCTGAAACACCAATTCAAAAGAACATATGCACCCCAATATTCATAGCAGCGTTATTTATAATAGCCAAGTGCTGAGAATGGCCTAAGTGCCCATCAGTAAGTGAGTGGATCATGCTGCACTTTTATTGGTTAACTTGTATCTTGTTGTCATGTCAACTGTGGCAACACCAGAGTTTTCCTTTTGCCCATAGCAAAAGGAAATCCATTTCATCCATTTATAACCAGAATAAGAATTTCTTTCTTTCTTTTCTTCTTCTTCTTTTTTTTTTACCAGAGACTAAATTATGAGGTCTAAATCTGGGTAGGACTTTCAAATAGAGCCCTAACCAGTGCTGAACTAACTTGAAGAATGATGAAGGGTTGGCTTCTCTCTCTCGGCAGCTGTGAGTTTGGTCAGCCCTTTGCAAAGTAAGAGGAAATTTAATGAACCCAAATAAGACATGATCCTTTGTGGTTATAAAAGTTACACTTTGAAAAAGCTCAGCTGGTCAAGAGCCACTTGAAAATGATGTTACTGCTGGGAAACTCTGTCTAAAGTCCACTCCTCTTGGTTAGTTTTCTTCTCTTTGAGGGAAAACAAAGAGAGGTTTTACAAGCTAGAGAAGGATCATTTTTGCTATTTGAAAGAGCACATTCAAAAACTGAGGCCCAGTGTGATTGGGAGACATCCATAGTCAGTACTTGTTTATTTGTCCAGCTTTACACCATGTAAGTGATGCAGAATCCTTTCCGCCTCTAATAATAACACCACCGTGGCTGTGAGTTAATGGAAAGCTAGAATGGCCCAATGAGAGCGGGTGCTCAGATTAACCACTGTGGGTCAGACAAGTCCACAGCTGTGGTTGGAGTGGGAGGCAAGGGGGGAGCGGAGGGGAGAAAGAGCGGAGGGAGCCCGTCTTAAAATATTTTTGCCTAGCCAACAGATTTAATGTGTGATATTTGACCACTGAATTCATCAACTGGAGGATTTTCGAAAGGATCAGGGAAACAACCACCTAATTCATCTTCTATGGCTTCTAATTGTACAAAGCAGCACATTTTAGAAACCTTTTGTGCCACGGAGTCTTTTTTTGCAGAGTGCTTCGTTTGCTTATACAGTAGGCAACAGTGCCTAAATAGTGTAATTATTATGTGTTTCTAGTTTGCTTCAAATTTTGATTCAGTCAGAATCCCTAAATCTGACAGCCTATAATCAAACAAAGGGAGTGAGTGCTTTGGAATCGAGGGATTAACAGAGGGGAATTAAACCGTTGTTTTGAAAGAGCTTAGACCAATATGAAAGCCCATTTAGGAGTCTCTCCATAAATATCCCTTTTGTTTTGTCTAATTGCCGGTTTGAATGTATCAGACTCATCAATGGGATTAGGGTTAATAGATGTTTGGTCACGCAGAACATGCAGAGGAGGCATCAGATACACACACACAAAAATTGCACTTAATGAGCTTAGCAAATGTTTGCCATATTTTTAATGAACCCTGGGGCTGTCATTTAGAAATGCTTAGCAACTGCTTTTCCATCCTTGAAAATAGAGCAACTGAAGGACATTAACACTATGTAGACCCGTAAATAAGAGGAGCTATTTAAAGATGCCAGCCAGGAGGAGGGGATGATGACATTTTTCTGTCGCAGAGCCAGTGATACTTAACACTCTGGGTGTGGGTGCAATGTGTGTGACAACATAGTTGGGAGTTTCCAGTTTCCCGAAGGGGACTGCGGGGTGTGAGGTTTTTGCAAAGGGTCAAGTAACCGTCTTCTTTTTTTAAGTTAAACCTGTTTAGGATTGAATCTCCCAGCCTCTTACCCTGGTTTCTGCTTCTGTTTCTACACTTTCCTTTTGCCTTTTTCAAGGATCTGGAGAGAGGCTTTTGAAAAAGGAGGTTGTGTGTTGCTGTGGTTCCCTGGCCGAAGGCTGTACTGGCCACTAGGCAGGCTGTTCCCCAGGCTCAGCCAAGTGGGGCCAGATCGGCAGACTCCCTGGATTGATTACTCAGAAGATTGAGTGATCCATCTGCAGAGCTCTTGGGACTTGGCTCCGAAACCGATGCCGTTGGCAGTAATGGGGGCATATTGAAGTAAGCCGCATGGCTATTGCTCTCAGAGCACAGCCTGGGCCTAAAAGAATCAGGTTCTCCAGAGGGAAGGTTTGATTTGATAGAGCACAAAATGCAAGTGCAATGGATTATGGTTAGCACAAATGAAGGATGTCTTAGACCCTTGGTTTTCATAGAGCCAATTGATTTCTAGGACTTCCTGCTCACTGCCACCTCTTCCCGCCTTGCCTCTCAAGGAGGAAAATAAAGATACTACCTCATTTAAAAATATTTTATGAACTAAACACTACTACTTTTTGGCTTTGCTTGAAAATAAACAACCCCCCTGTAAGCAGCTGTACTTTTGTGTTAACAGATGAGATGATAATTCTTATTAGGCTAGAACTAGAGGCCATTTCTACTACTGTACAGAGGAAGCTCATGCAGAGTACAAAATTACAAAGTTTTCTTTGAAGGGACTGGAATGAAGGAAATCAGTGTCATGAGGGAAAAAGGTCTGTGTATTTTGTTCTTGCTCTTGTAGTAGTGGTGGTGAGGGTGGCGATGGCCATGTGTGTGTCTGTGTGTTTATATACGTTGCTAGTCATTTGTCATCAAGTGCTCCTTGGCCTCAAGTGACTATTAGAATGCCTGGTTTGATGAATGAAGCTAGAGATATTACCAAAGGCTTTATGGCTTCATGGTTTAAAAACATTGTCAGTAATAAGCTATTTTTCTTTTAGAAGTCTGAATTCTTGGCACCCAAACTAGAGGATCAGATGAATTCCAAAAAATCATTTGTTAAGTGGACCCCGTAGGTCATAGATCCAAATACCAAACACCTACAGAATCTAGATGGGTAATATAATCGAATGAATCTAGCTAGATGACGTATTAAGGAGTGGTGGTAACTGCAGAAAACTGACAACCCACATGTCTCATCTGAAGCAGGAAGATTCCAAACTCCATGTTAAAAGTAAAAATGCTTTTCTCAGAAACTTTCTGTGCATGCATGTCTCAGTGTTTAATTTTAAAGACACATTAAGGTGAAAACCCCAAAGTTCTGAAAATAGTTTCGTAAATGTCCCAAAATCTAGTTTCCAAGGAAACAATGTGGGGGGTTCTTAATTTCATAGCTGGGCAAGCACAGATTCTTTTCTAGTTCATTTGTAGATGCACTTAAGCTATTTGCATAACCCTTAATTCCCTTTACAAAGAGAAGTGTGTGGCTTGACCTTAATGTCAAAAGTTTCCTACCATTAACAAGAATCTGAGTCTAGACCCGGCAAACCCCTCTGGCCTTCTTTTTAGATGGTTCATTTTCTTTCAGGGATAGTGTTTTGCTAATTAATGGACACCAGTTCATCTAGGAAAATGCTTTTACTTTTATCATTCCCAAGATATTTTTTTCAGGAATGTTTAAATGTCCTGTTGGTGCAAATCAATCTAGTAGCCTTTTGAACGCCTACACAGGACACGGCAGTCACAGAGGCTGCATCACCTTGCTTTTTTAAAGGGTCGACAATCTCTCAGGAACATTAATGGGACTTTTTTTTTAAAGGTAGGGATAACTTTTGGAGGAAATGCCCTATTTTTATAAAAAACAAGGGAAATGCATGGTTGTTTGTGATTTTTCAGTTCTAAAATCAGAGATTTTTCTTAGCTAAGACTCAAAAGGTCATGACTTTCTTATAAAGAAAAACAGTGAAAAGATGCAAAATATAGACCAGAAATGTGATCAGAAATCTCTTTGGGAAGGAAATAGGGAAGGACTGGTTAGAATTCTTAGGTTAGTCTGTGTAAGGTTAGGTTAGTTTCTTCAAGGTATGGAATTGCCTATGTTATAAATTTTCTAAGTTAAAGTATCACTGTGTAGCTTTGAGTGACTTAAAATTTAATTAACAATTTTGATAAAAGGCCAGCCTTGCAAAAGAAATGTCTGTCTTCTAGAGGACTTAGATGTATTACAAATATGATATAACCAAGAAAGTCCAAGATATTAAACCCTGGCATATTTATTAATTTTATCTATTCCTGAGTTTCTTTAAGATTTTTTTAAGAAATTGTTTTAAATTGTGGTGAAATACACCTAACCATCTTAATTATTTTTAATATGTTTTATTGATTATGCTATTACAGTTGTCCCATTTTTCCCCTTTCACTGACCTCCACCCTGCACACCCCCTCCCACTCACATTCCCCCTCTTTAGTTCATGGACATGTGTCATAAGTTCTTTAGCTTCTACATTTCCTATACTATTCTTACCCTCCCCCTGTCTATTTTCTACCTACCATCTATGCTACTTATTCTCTGTACCTTTTCCCCCTCTCTCCAGCTTCCACTCCCCTGTTGATAACCCTCCATGTGATCTCCATTTCTGTGGTTCTGTTCCTGTTCTAGTTGTTTGCTTAGTTTGCTTTTGTTTTTGTTTTAGGTGTGATTTTGTGATTCACAAAATCACAAAATTGTGATTCATAATTGTGATTTTGCTGCCATTTTACTGTTTATATCTTTTATCTTCTTTTTCTTAGATAAATCCCTTTAACATTTCATATAATAAGGATTTGGTGATGATGAACTCCTTTAACTTGACCTTATCTGAGAAGCACTTTATCTGCCCTTCCATTCTAAATAAAAGCTTTGCTGGATAGAGCAATCTTGGATGTAGGTCCTTGCCTTTCATGACTTGGAATACTTCTTTCTAGCTCCTTGTTGCCTGTAAGTTCTCTTTTGAGAAATCAGCTGACAGTCTGATGGGAACTCCTTTGTAGGTGACTGTCTCCTTTTCTCTGGCTATTTCTAGGATTCTCTCCTTAATTTTAATCTTGGGTAG
>PVIA01010691.1:0-50048 GCA_004024845.1 Tonatia bakeri
CTAAGCAAACAACTAGAACAGGAACAGAACCACAGAAATGGAGATCACATGGAGGGTTAGCAACAGGGAAGGGGGAGGAAGAGAGAGAGGGAAAAGATATAGAGAATAAGTAGCATAGACAATAGGTAGAAAATAGACAGGGGGAGGGCAAGAATAGTATGGGAAATGTAGAAGCTAAAGAATTTATGACACATGAACATGAACTAAAGGGGGGAATGTGGGTGGGGGGGGTGGGCAGGATGGAGGGGAGTGAGGGGGGAAATGGGGCAACTTTATCAGCATAATCAATAAAATATAATAAAAAAGAATAATGCCTAGCACATTATAATACAATATGATAAGTTTTATAATGGTACACATAACTGTAGAATGAGCACATAAAAGAGATTAATTCTGCCTAGGAGATGGTCTAGGAAGAGCTCACACTGACCTGTGTAGTAAGAATCTTGATGGGCCCTTAAGGTTTCTCCAATGGTGAGGGAAGAGAGTGTGCAAGAGACCTTCAAAAAGTACTGCCTGGTTTATGCATGTAATACTCCTTTGGGATTTTCCAGGAGAGATCCAAAATTATTTTGAATTATTTTTGTATACTGGAATGTATACTTTCCTGGAAGGAGACCTCTCCAGTCACTTCTTGCTTGTTGGCCCCACCTCTATCCTGAAGGAGATCAATCCCAGACCATACTGATTAAAGCAAAAATCCCCCAAATAACAAGGCAGTAACATCTTCCCCCTGAGAACTCTGTGTCCTCAAAAAGCCAAGTCCAAATTGAATTCAATTCTCAGAGCCGCTAAAGATCTTGCCTCAGTTTACCCTGACCCACTTAGGGGAGGAGCCAGAACTAAACAGACCTGTTTAAAATGAAATTTGGGACTCTGAACTCAAGGCACAGATGCCTCGCAAAGCAGCCAGTGACTGGTTTGGAGGTTCCATCCAGCATTAACTCGCCCCCTGGGAGACCAGATGGGTAGTGAACCACTCCAGCGGCAGTCAAGGCGAGTGCTGGGGCTGGACAGTGGCAGTGGCGCTGGCGCTGGCCTAAGCGCGTGGGTGGCTCTGGGAATGCAGGGTGCGCTGCCTCGTTGCCTGGCAACATCGAAGACCTCACTCTTAGGAGCCTTCGTAGCAGCATGTGGTGAGCACACTACTTTAGCATTTTTTTAAAAATGTAATATGGGCTTTCGATAATTGCTGCAAGTGGGCAATACAGCAATGGGGCATGTGCTGAGGAGTAAAAACACTGCTTCCTCCTCTGCATTTGAAATCACGTATTTCCTTTCCTGGGGCAGGAGCGCACCTCTCGCATGCCAGGGCCAGTGGGCCGCCCAGCAGGCTGCTGTGCACTCGCTAAGGAGTGCTGGTTTATGTTTCTAGCTTCCTCCGCCTAGTTCTTCTCTGCCAGTTGCAGTGAGACAAAAGCTAAGGGAACTTCTCCCTGGCCTTGGTGGACCATAAGTTAATGCATTATGACTTTGCAGGAACCTGGTTGTGAGCCATGAAGGCAAGGGCTCTCTTCCTTGTATGCAACCTCACAGTACCCTGCACGAATTACTAGACCCTCCCGAAATGCTTGTTGGGTGCAGTACTCTCATTTCCTCTGTGTGTGTGTGTGTGTGTGTGTGTGTGTGTGTGTGTGTTTAGGAGTACATTAAAATGTAAGGAATAGAGACTAAGCAAGTAACCTGAAAGACACCTTAGCATAAACTTACACGTAGCAGAATAATAAGCACATTGAAATGCCAATACCTACAGTTTGCGTATATATTCATGGCTTCACAAAATGTTTTTACACACACCATTCCTTTAATACATCTAGGATCTGTGGGCCAGAATGTAGTGCCTGCTTCCCATTAGTCACTCTTTCTCAACCTTGTCCACAACTTTCCCTTGTTCAGCTCTTCTGGCCACTTGGCTGCTCCTCAAGCCATAACTTGCTCTTCCCGGGAGCCTCTCAAAGGCCCCTGCCCACCCTCAGATTCCCCTGAAGGGATCTCCTGGAGACACTGAAGCAGACCCTGAACTGTTGCAGAGGAAGAAGGAAGGGGCTGACAGAAAGAGGGAGGTGTCAGAAACCTCACATCTCCCTTCTGCCTCCAATCTGTACTCCTCTCTCCACTTAGGCCCCACAATTATTGGCCAGATCTAAATTGTCCAAGAAGTTTAATTAATAATATACATGATAACAATAACTTACTGAACACTTGACCATATGCCAGGTATTTTCTCATTTAATGCAACAATGCTAGGCTTCTTAGGGAGGAGGAAACAAGGCTTAGGTCATTTATAGGTGGTAAGGGTGGAGCTAGAGGTTCAGATCCTGGATCCTCTGGCCCAAAGTCCACGCCTGCAGCCAGCTGCCAGAACATGATACTTCTGCGCCATTTATCCTCTGCCCCTGGCTCAGTGCAGAAATCCCCCAATAGCATTTCTGAAGAGCTCTGGAAACACACCTTTGGTAATCTGTTCCCCACTGGTGCACCATTTGGGGCCATCTGTAAAGTGTGGTTCTGTGTTTCATTTGTCCATTCACTCAGCAAACACATAGTGAGTACCCACCCCTCTGGACCACTCTGCTAGACTCTGGACAAGAGTCAAATGAAACCTTGTTCCTGCCCTCAAGGGAAGAAGACACATAAACACACAAATATGTTTGGAATAGCATTCTAGACAGGACAGGAACAGGGCTGAGTGTCATGGGACATAGGAAGGTATGGCGACTCTGCTGGTGGCTCAGCAGTGATATCACAGAGGAGATGAGAAGCTCAACCCTCTGTGGTCACCTTCAAATAAGACTGCTTCTGCCCCACAGATGGTGTGCAAGAGGTTCGTACCCAAAGGCCTCTAAACAGACACCTACCTCCCTGAGTCCCAACAAGATAAGTCCCATCCCAGCCTCCCCACAGTGGTCATTTTCATTCAGCCATTCAGCAAATATTTGACCTCTAGCATGTAGTTGGCTCTCTGCTATGGACTGCACGTATGGCTGCAGCCAGGATAGGGCAGGTGCCTGCCCTCACAGAGCTGACAGCTTCATTACCAGACCATCACACTGAAAAACTGCTCAGCCAGGCACTCACTAAAGTATCAACACATATTGAAATTTACTGTGGAGCAACCTGGAAATGCTGGCACACACAAGATTGCAATCAAAGCTGGTTTCAATCGGAGCCATTGCACCAGATGCCGAGGGTGCCTGAGGACAGAGGCATGCCAGTGTCTGCAGTAGCTGGGGGCGGAGAGCGTTGATGTGCTGACATTCATCAAATATTGTGTTGTTGTAAGATGCCATTTTGCCAAAAACAGGTGATCCACATGAATAAGCCATATCTCAAAATCTCTCAGAAAATAAAATATATATGTTTGTTTTCCTGTCTTGATAACTACCCTCCAATGCCTATTCTTTTATTCATCCTGCAAGTTAAGCCATCATGAAATCTATAGTTACTGAGAAACAAATAAGCAGGGCTGGGACTAGATGCGCTTTCATCTCCAGTTGGGTTTTGATAACTCTAGGTGCCTTATCTTGCCAGCCAAGCCAGAAATAAAGGGATGTTCAGTGTCTCTGCCTCAATCCCTGGTTTAGTTTTTATAAAAATATTATTAATAATTAACACCAACCAATAATAATCAACACACTAAAAATTAACATTATTAATTATATTTGTTATTATTGTCTTAAATAATTTGTTATTTTAAATTATCATTGACATACATTATTATATCAGTTTCAGGTGCACACACAGTGATAGACATCACATGACTTACTAAGTGATCCCCACAAATCTCACACCCATCCGACGCCAAACATATAGTTATTAGATTGTTTTTGACTATTCCCTATTCTGAATTTTACAAAATGACTATTTTGTAACAACTAATTTGTACTTCTTAATCCCTTCACCTTTTTTTCTCCTCCTCCCAACCCCCTCCCAGGGGGTTGCAACCATCAAAACATTCTTGTATCTATAATTCTGTTTCTGTTCTGCTTGTTCACTTATTTTGATTTTTAGGTCCAATGGTTGATGCATATGCATTTATTGCCACTTTATTGTCTATACTTTTGATCTTCTTCTTCTTCTTCTTCTTAAAGAAGACCCTTTAACATCACCACCAAACAGTATTATACTACTGGTTTGGTGGTGATGAACTCCTTTAGTTTTTTTTCTTGTCTGGAAAGCTCTTTATCTGTCCTTCTATTCTAAATGATAGCTTTGCTGGGTAGAGTAATATTGGCCATAGGTCCTTGCTTTTCAACACTTTGAATATTTTTTGCCAATCCCTTCTGGCCTGCAAAGTTTCTGTTGAGAAATCAGCTGACACTCTTATGGGAACTTATTTCTTCCTGTCTGTCTAATCATCTCTCTGTTTACCCATCTGTCCATTCTCCATTCATTTCACACTCTTGTTCCTGCCAGGCACTGGTTACAAAGAGTTCCCTCTGTGTCTCCTCCCAGCTCAAAAAAAGGGATGATTTTGCAGGAAAAGAAAGGACAAAGTTATAGCGAGAAAGGTTGTATGAATAATAAAAGAATATTGATGTGACTTGTAAGAAGATACTTTCTGAAAAGCCCTCTCTGATAATAGACCCATGGCTCCCACAGGGGAAGAGTTGGTTGGTAACCACCTCCACCTGGGCATTAGCGGCCACCCCTTACCTAAGATGCCATCGAGAGACCACATCACCCCAAAGCCACACTTCCTTCCTGAGTGAGCCAGCCCATCTCTCAGGAAGTCATAGCATTGGCTGGGTGGGGCCCTAAGCTAAGCAGGTAGGAAAACCCTTCTCCTCCCTCCAAGGTATTCCTGTTCATGGACTGTACACCAGGATCTCCTGGAGCAGAAGCCATGCTATTTCAACCACTTGCTCTCTCTCAAATGCGTGAGGTACAAAAGAGACAGCAGTGAATACAAGTCACACAGGCGTCTAGTGCCATTTTGTTAGTCTTAATACAATTCTACATGGAACACAAGTTTAACAATAATTCTACTCTCCTTCCAACTTCTGATCACATGCTCTTACTAATTACCCCAAGAATTATATTGTGCATTCATTTTATAATGTCTATGAATAGTCTCCCTTTTCAATAAATCCAAGTCAACTGTATTATTATTATGTGATTATGTTTTCAGTGTGAAGTCTAATTACATATTCATACTATGGTCCAAACTCTTTCACTCAGGCAGTCAATCAACAAATACAGTGGCACCTTGGTACCCACAGGCTTCAGAACTCATCAAACTTGGTATGTGTTGCAGTTTGATGAGACAAAATATTTCAGCACTTGGTGCTTGCTTGCCACTTGTCACACTTACTAAAACTTGTTTGAGTCACAATGCCACCTTGCAAGAGAAAATGCTTCATCAATCATCACTTGCTTGCCACTCATTAGAACAAATTAACAAGTACCAAGATACCACTATATTTATTAACCATCTATGACAGTCTAGTTTCTTATCCAGGGATATGGAGATAAGTAGAGACTTTGTTTCGAGGAGCTCCTCAGCATCCAAGAGAAAGGTATTTCATTCTAGCAGAGGTCACTGTGGAAACACAGAGAGAGTGAGTGTAATTCCACCTTGGGGATAGCAAATGCAAACAAAAATGAACCCACAAAATATCATTGTCTCAATTTAGTCATCTTTGGGGATGAGACTCTTGACTCGGGACCTTTCTAATTAATTTTAAGATACTATTCAAAAATATCTAGCTAATTTCTTTAATTCAGAACTTTATGAAGATGGCAAAAAGGCTTATCGAGTCTGACTGAACTCACACTTAAATTAAGAAGTATTACAACATAGCATCTATATTAGAGCTGATGAGTGAATCATAGACACTGGCTGTAGATCACAGCCTCCTTCTCATTAAGGAAGTGGAGATACCTCCTAACCAGTGTGGCTGGGGGCAGAGTCTAGTTTCATCTCACTCTCTGCAGTGCTTCTCTGCCTGGGCTGCCAGGTCTCAGATTCCTAGAGCCTTCTGCTGGGGCAACTACTAAAAGAACTGTCTTTATCCATTGATTTCGTTGAACATGTACACGTCTCTTCAGTGGACTCTAGTAGGTGCTGTCTACAAAGCTGCACACATCTCCCCACCCCAACTGTTCTGCTTGGTGTCACTGCTCCCTCTCAGGACCAGTGGTCTTGGTAAAATTGTTGTCCTCTGGGCTGTCGCTGTGGTTATAAGGGAAGCAGTGCTTCCCTTTGGAATCTGATTTTCAAATAGATCCTTCATTGCACAGATGCAAGTACAGCAAAATAATTTCTGTGTATCCTAGAAATTAATAGGTCACCATGTAACTGAGTCACTTCATGATATATATTTCATGGACTACGGAGTCTGAACAGAGAGTATGAATAGCAAAAGAAATAATAGCAAGAGAGAATCTGGAAGAAATGGGATGAGTTCTTGAGGTTGAAATGCAAAAATAATGGGGAAATGAGAGCTATAAATACAGGGTGGGGTAAAAGTAGTTTTACAATTTTTCTTATGGGAAATAATACAACAATTAATATAAGAATAAACTCTGATCACATGCTCACATTGTAAACCTACTTTAGCCACACCCTGTATTCAGATTGAGACTGGCTATGAAGGACGGAAACCTCAAGAGAATAGTGTCTTAAACAAGACTGGAGCTTATTTCTCTCCCATGAAAACAAGCCATGCAGTGCTGTGATGAAGGCCATGGTCATAAAGAATCCAGTTGCTTCTATCACATAATGTAGCTTTGTCACCCTCGGTGTGATAGATTCTAATTCATGGCTAATCCAGCCCCAGTCGTCACATGTTCATTCCACCCAGCAAGAAGGAGGGAGGACTAAAGAATGGATTGCCTCCTTCCTGTGAGGACAGTTCTCAGAAGTTGCCATGTATCCCTTCTCCTTACATCCCATTGAACTAGTACTTAGTCACGTCACCACATCTAGTTGGGAGACTAGAAAATATAGGCTTTATTCTGAATAGCTGTGCCATCCACTGGCAGTTGAAAGCTTTCTAGCAGACTCTGCACATGACCCGAGTGAAACACTGAAGCCTGAGATCTCAGAGATGCCTGAGATCTCAGAGGTGGAGCATTCCTGGATGATAACACAACAGAGACTATGATACCAGGAATAGGTGGTTAAAAGGCAGTCAAAGTGAAGGTCACTGGCATATTGCAGGTGAGGCTTATCTTGTAGATGGATCATTAACAATGTGGACGATGAAGCCACAAAGGCTGGCTGAAGGAGGTAGGGTGGAGAGGAAGATTCTGAGGCCACTGATGAATTCTAGCTGCAAGGCCCATCAACTAAAGTTTATTTTATAATTATTTCATCTATGTCACAAGACACAGGAATGCACCTTTAGGAATCAGGAGCCTTCTCTGCTACTTCCCTTTTGATCTCTTCAGTAATGGAGACATTGATCACAATAAGCAGAAGTTAAGCAAACAAATCGCAAACTCTTGCTAGGTCTCAGAAGATAAGCAAACCTGACCTTTTCCCACAAAGCCTTCGCCACCTCAGCATTAGAAAAACAACACTCTATTTTGGTGCAGCGTTTTGGTAATTTGCCCAGCTTAATAGGTGACCCATTTGTTCTTTCAAGATTGAAAATAGTCTGGGAAAAATATATATAAAATAAGAAAAATAAAGAAGTTTTATGTGTTGTGTTGCTATAATTGACAGAGAATAGACCCAAGAGTTATAATGCAGCATCTGTTGGTAAAATAGCCAAATGGAATGGGATTCACTTCCTATGTTCTTTACTAAATAATAGAAGGAATTGCTGATTTGGAAAGAGAAGGAGAGAGCAACTTTGTTCTTACTATAAAGATGAAAAGCAAACCTCTGGCTTCCATATAAACTGTTTGCTTAAAAGGCAACTGTCTAAGCAGCTCCGTCGAGGGACTGTGTTCCGGGTCTGGCTGCCTGTCTGACTCCACAGGCCACATCTGGGCTGGTGCCTCTGGCAGGGACCTCATTCTAATGATTCTCTCCTCCTCCAGCTGGATCCTATTGCCTCTCCGGCCAAGCAACTCTCATCTGCTCAGTGTTAGGGTTAGGAAGACAAACAGGTGAGGCTTGGCCAGCTGAGATGGATCAGAACCCGGAAATGTTCTCATGCAAATCTAAATACAGATTCCAAAGTGAGTGAGGTCCAGGTCTAATCTGAGACTAAGACAGCAATTGAAAAAGAGCCTTTTACTCCAGACCAGAAAAAACTGAAGGAGTTTATTATCACCAAACCTGCATTATAAGTAATGTTATAGGGACTTCTTTAAGAAGAAGAAGAAAAATTTTAAAAATATAAGTAAGGCCTTTGCTGGTGTGGCTCAGTGGATTAAACGTGGGCCTGCAAACCAAAGGGTCGCCGGTTTGATTCCCAGTCAGGGCACATTCCCGGGTTGCAGGCCAGGTCCCCAGTTGGGGGCATGCGAGAGTCAACCACACATTGATGTTTCTCTTCCTCTTTTCCTTCCCTTCCCCTCTCTATAAAAATAAATAAATAAAAATCTTTAAAAATTATTAACAAATATAAGAATACATTACAATGAAAAAAATACTCACTGACAAAGGCAAACAAAATAAAAGCAGTGAATCAACCAACAGTGAAGCTAGTACCAAGGTTAAAAGGCAAAAGCAGAAAGATCATGTGTCATCATAACATTAAATTAAGGGATACACACAAAAACACACTGGGCCCTGACTGGGAATTGAACCAGCAGCCCTTTGGTGCCCCGACCTGCATTCAATCCACTGAGCTACACCAGCCAGGGATCCTTTTTTTTTAAATGTGAGAATTGTAAATTTATATATCAAGCTAATATCAGTAACAGGAAAGAAAAAAATCTTAAATTATCCTGTGCTTACATCTCAAAGCAAACTTTCTTTTCTTTCAGAACAACAAAATACAGATACATGATAAAGAATAATATAAAAATACTCATTTAGCCACTATTTAAAATGAATAGTTAATATTTACATATTATATAAATTACTAATCCTTGTTATTCGAGGTACATTGCCCCGAATGCTTAATTAGCAAATGTGGAATCATTGCTCCAAGAGCCTCTGGTGTGTGTATCCAAAAACAGAATGTGGTATGATTCTGTAGGGTTTATACTTTTATTGCATAAAAAGGCATTATACTGTTTCAATGTTCTGCAACTTGCTTTATCTACTTAATTGTATGTTTTGAAGATCTATCTATATGAAAACAGATCTAATTCATTTAAAGAAACTTCTGTATAGTAATTTGAGACTCAGTAATAGGTGATATCAGTCATTAAAAATTTTAGGCTCTTCCATTGAAAAGCTATTATTCACTCTTCTCTAGAAGAATTGTCTTTAAGAACGAATCTGGTCCTATTATTCCTTTGTGTAAAACTCTCATGAGCATATGATATATAGAAAATACAGTCTCATTCATCTTCTCAGCGTGCCAAGGCCGTCTTCAGTCTGACTGCAGGACCGTTTCTCTGGCGTCCTCCCCCACCAGTCAACCCCGTGCAGCCAGTTGGCACAGTGATGCACGTCGTTTTCACGTCTTCAGCCCTCACAAACACTAACAGCTTTGCCAGCTGGGCTACTCCCTTCCTTCTGTGTCTGGTGATCCCCTCCACAACCTTCAGACCCAACTCAATCTCATCTTCAGAGGCAGGTTTACTGTGAAGCCAATGAAATTTAAGCTTCAGGCCTTGTAAGGGAGGGGTTTTAGCAACTTATTCATAATGGACACGTGTTGTTTTTGTAAAATAACAGCATTAAGACACTTTTTCTTAAAGGGACACCCAAATTATATAACCTTCAGACCCCTCCAAGCCTGGATCTGCCTCTAATCACGACTCTTGTGAAGCTTTCCATGGCCTCCCTAAAAGGAAGCCCTCTGGGGTCCATAGCACTTTAGTCTTACGTCTAATACTGCATGCATTGTAGTATGGCTTATCAACTCACCTCTGATTTGACATCCATATTAGTAGTAGGTATTCAAAGAGCATTTGTTAAATGTACATACGTGATGAAAATGTAAACAGAGGTTTGTGCATTTACTTGCTAATTGATCAACCATTTTCAGATTTGGCCACTTTCGCCTTCAGAAGGAGCTTTCCAACTGCTGACCCACCACACACAGCAGGGAGCAGGGACAGAGGGGCCACATGACAGCAAAGGGGGGATATCAGGAGCTTAGTGGGAGGCATGTGAAGCCAAGCAACAAAGGCACAGGAGTCACACAGAAACGGGACGGAGAATGCAGTTAGGGAAAGAGACAACAACATGAACCTATAATCTGGAAAGGGTGCATGTTTTAGGTGGTGGGGGTGCTTTTATTTAACAACACAGGGAAACAATACAGGGTGCATAAAATGAGAGATATTAAAGAGTAGGCATTTAGTTACAGTTGGGCAGATTAAATTGGCGATGGCAGCTCACCCAGCGCCCTGGCACAGCCTGTTTTCCTCTGAAAGGTCGTCCGCCAGCTCTCACTCACCCTCAGGAGCCAGGTTTGCAGTGGTTTCTCTGCAGCCACTTCCCTCCCCACGGCCGACGCCACTTCTCCCTCAGCGCTGCAACCAAACTCTGGATGCGTGTCGTTACTAGTATGTGTTGTTTGACTTATTTTAAACATCTGAGTAAATACTGACCTGTGCATACATAGAGAAATTGCTCCTTACATTTTCATCTGATAGTCAAAACTGTTCCACAATTAACTACTAGTTAAAAGATTTAGTGTTTTATATTTTAAGTCATCTTTCTCTTCCATGTTCCCAAGACTGAGCTATGTTTTGGAAAAATTATGACATTATTTTGCTGGTGAGAGGCAAGGAGGCAGGCGAAAGCAAAAGGCAGAAACAAAACACATTTGAAAGGCTTTCCCATGGGAAAGAATGTTGATTTGAAAACAGATGCCTTCCTTGTTTCCTCAGTTTAAGCGTACGTTACTTGCTCTGTAAAATTACAGTTGAAACCAGTGTTGCAGAACAAGTGATTCCTTACCCTCCTGTTGAAGTTATCACTGTGTCGAGACAGGCTCAAGTAAAAGCTGAGGTCATTCAAAATTTAAACAGTGAATGCAGCAATCAAAATGTCACTGGGTTAGAGGAATGAATGAATAATTTAGCTCACTAAAAGGTAACATTTAGAAACCACCAGCCTTGCCAATTCCAGGAGGTAATGGCAGCCTGGAATAAGGTGATCCCCTCTCTTCAGTTAAAAATAAGTAAACGAACTGACTCCAGTGTCTGTACATTAACCTCCCAGACACCCTACTCTTTGGTGGGAGTACAGTTCGGTCCTGAGAGTCAAAGAGAGTGGTCTGGCCACCCTGATGTCACAGAAACGTTATTTTATTTCAGTTCATCCAGCACTTTCAGAGCTCGTACCAAGGCAGGCATGGGCTGGGTGCTGAGAATGCAGATGGGCTTACCGCCCGGCGGGGCTGGTGAGAAAGACACAGGATCGTGCAGCGCAGGAGTGTGTGACAGAGCTGTAAAGGGCACTGCGGGAGCCCGGGGAGTCCCGCTTGCCTGCGCTTCTGTTTGTGTGCCGGGGCTGTGTGGTAGGACATTGGAATAAGTGGGTGTTATCTCAGACAGGCCTGGGCTCTGAGGCAGTGACTGTCAGGGAGCAAATTTGGGGATTAGGGCTAGAACCCCACAAGCACAGTCATGCTTTTATAGCCCAAGGTGATAACAGGAGTGGTGGTTTTTTTGTCCTCATCTCCTTTGTCCATGTGGAAATCGCTGCTCCTCTGTGAGAGGAGATATTGGCATAAGCTTAACTTCCCGAGGCTGCTGCGACGGGCCCTGGTGCCGGCTCCTCTCCGGTTCCAGCAACTGTCATGCACACTCGCCATGAACACATCCGGTTGTCACTGTCACTTGCCTGATGCTTTACATGCTCAGCTAGCGAACAGCAAAGCCGGTGTTTTATCTCCTCTGCGTGTGCGGAGCCTGGCAAGCGCGGCACTCAGCAAATGTTTGGGAAAACGACCGAGACAGAGCCCCCCTTCACTCAGCAAGGTAATGTGGCTCCCACACTAACAACAAGAAAAAGCCAGACACTCTTTAAAAAATCATTACTTTTTTTTAACTCATCAGAGAATTGAGGCCACAAGTCCATAAAGTGAACATAACTCCAAAGAGTGACAAGCCCCTCTGCAGAAAGACGGGCCTCTGCTGACTGATGGTTGAAGTGGAGGAATGTGTGGCTGTCATGAAAAGCAAGTAGGATGACAACAGCTAAAATGTAAACAAATTCTTAAGTGCAAGCTAAATACAGCCATTTACCAGTAAATGCATCTGGGGCTTCAGCAACCAGGAGCCCCAGATACAAGGGGCATGCTCTATACTCACACACGAGCTCTGTTCTGTGGCCTCTACCAGCATTGCAAGAAACACGGGGGCCAGGCCAGGCATCCTGCCTAACTAACATAGGAGGGACCAGAAGAACCGAGAATCCCCATCACCCCACACAACCTTGACAGGGCAACAGGCCAACACCACAGGTCCCACATGGGCACAAGTGGTGACACAGCCCACAGCTGGAGGGAGTGAAAAGGCACTGCAGTGCCCTGAGGGCACCCAGAGCAACCACACACCCAAACCCAGCTTACCACCAGCGGCATGAGCCGGCCTCCCAGCCCTGCTCACCGTCTGACCCACTTTCCTGTCCCCCTGCAGCTCTCCCCTCTCTGGATTTCTGCCTTGGAAATTCAAGCTGCCTTGACCTCTGCGAATCCTCTGCTCTGACTCCTCACCTCAGGGAATCCACCTGGCCCTGCTTGGGTCCCCCTCCCTGTGGTGCAGCTTAGAGACTCTCCGGACCATCCACCGAAGCTGTGGTGGGTTCACCTCACTTGTCTCTCCTCTTTCACGGATGACTTTCCTGTGCTGCTGTTCGTCCAATGCTGAAACCATTGTTTTATAGATCTTGTCCAAGTTTCTAGTATTTTATGGCTCAGTGGTAACACTGGTTCCTCCTATTCTATCTTGGCCAGAACCCAAAGTTCATGTGATTTTTTAAAAATAAAATGCCAGAGCAATACAATAGAGAAAGGAAAGCTTAAAAAAAAAAACATAGAGAGACAATTGGATGCTCACATGGAAAAAAGAAACCTCAATATCTGCCTCCCATTAAGCAGAAAATGTTACTTGAGATGGCACATAAAGCTAAATGTAAATGTTATTGTAAATGTAATAAATCTTTTAAGGGAAACCACACGTCTTTATGAGTGAGGGAAGGGAAACATTTCTGAGACAGGAAACAGAAAATAGTGGCAATAGACCTCATCAAAACTAAAAAACTTTTTCTCATCAAGTGACATTAAAGAAATGAATAGGCAAGTCACAGACTTAGCTAAAATAATTATAAAACTAAAGACTAGCATGTAGAATAAATAAGGAACTTTTATAACCCAATAATAAAAAGACAAACCAATTTTAAATACAGTCAAAGGGTATGATCAGATGCTTTACAAGGAAGGAATACAAATGGCCAATAAGTGTATGAAAAATGGCTCAATACCAGTAGTCATCAGGAAGATGCAAATAATTAAAATTATAAAGGATACCACTACACAGTCATTGGAATGGCTAAAATTAAAACACTAACACCAAATGTTGGTGAGAAAGTGAAGCAACTAGAGCTCATATATTCTTGAGGGGTGTACAGTGGTATCTGGTCATTTCTTTTAAGGTTATATCTCCCCTATGGCCAGCAATTACATTTTAGGAATTTATCCAAATGAAATGAAACGTGTGCATAAAAAGACTTAAGAAAGAATACTCATGTTTATAATATCCAAAACTGGAAATTCTCAGGTGTCCGTAAATAGAAGATGGATATACAATGTGTTAGTTCTCAGCAAGAAAATGGAACAAACTACTGATACACAGAGCAACATGGATGAATCTCT
The DNA here is from genome assembly GCA_004024845.1 of Tonatia bakeri. Taxonomy (NCBI): domain Eukaryota; kingdom Metazoa; phylum Chordata; class Mammalia; order Chiroptera; family Phyllostomidae; genus Tonatia; species Tonatia bakeri. Next base: position 13,902 of record PVIA01010691.1, read on the forward strand.
AAAATGTGATGCTAAGTGAAAGAAGCCAGACTACAAAGAGTACTGTCTATACCAGCGATTTTCAGCCCGTGTGCCACAGCACACTGGTGTGCTGCAAGAATTTTTAAGCATGCACTATCTGACTATTCAGTCAGAGGCACTGACCTCTTTTCCTTTAGATTGTCAAAATTAAAAAATGACAACTATTAGCACAACAATAGCTGTCCATGTGAATGAATCAAAATTATACCTTTGTTTTTTGGTCAGCTCAGCAAAAAGTATATTTTTTTGGTGTGCCACAGAATTTTAGTGACTAGTTTATGAGTGCCAGCAGATGAAAAAGATTGAAGATCACTGGTCTATAACACTGCATAATTGTATTTATTTGAAATTCTAGAATAGACAAAACCACATATGGAAAAAAAGTATTTATTAAAAAAATAAGAAAACTATTCTATGATAGAAAAAAATATCTGATTGGTGGTGCCCCTGGGGAGGAAGGAGCCGAGAATCACCTGGGAAAGCGCCTACGGGGACTTCCTGGGCTCTGTGCGTGCTCTGCACCTTGGAGGGAGCACTTCCAGGTACACAGATTTAGTCAGTTATCACGGCTCAACAAACGATGACCGTAAAGGTCACAAAATCTTACCTCAAAAGAAAAAAATCATAAATGCATCTAAAAAGGTAAATGTATTGATGAATGGAAAGATGAATAAACAAATAGATAAATATATGACAAAACATGGAAAGTAAAATATTTTTTAAATATATTTTATTGATTATGCTATTACAGTTGTCCCATTTCCCCCCTTCATTCCCCTCCACCCTGCACACCCCCTCCCACCCACATTCCCCCCCTTTAGTTCACATCTATGTGTCATAAGTTCTTTAGTTTCTACATTTCCCATACTATTCTTGCCCTCCCCCTATTTTCTACCTACTGTCTACGCTACTTATTCTCTGTACCTTTTCCTACTCTGTCTTCCTCCCACTTCCCTGTTGCTAACCCTCCACATGATCTCCATTTCTGTGGTTCTATTCCCGTTCTAGTTGTTTGCTTCATTTGTTTTTGTTTTTGTTTTAGGTGTGGTTGTTAATAATTATGAATTTGCTGTCATTTTACTATACATGTTTTTATCTTCTTTTCCTTAGATAAGTCCCTTTAACATTTCATAAAATAAGAGCTTGGTGATGATGAACTCCTTTAACTTGACCTTATCTGAGAAGCACTTTATCTGCCCTTCCATTCTAAATGAAAGTTTTGCTGGATAGAGCAATCTTGGATGTAGGTCCTTGCTTTTCATGATTTGGAATACTTCTTTCCAGCCCCTTCTTGCCTGCAAGGTATCTTTTGAGAAATCATCTGACAGTCTGGTGGGAACTCCTTTGTAGGTTACTGTCTCCTTATCTCGCTGCTTCTAGGATTCTCTCCTCCATTTTTATCTTGGCTAATGTAATTCTGATGTGCCTTGGTGTGTTCCTCTTTGGGTCCAACTTCTTCGGGACTCTCTGAGCTTCCTGGACTTCCTGAAAGTCTATTTCTGTTGCCAGATTGGGAAGTTCTCCTTTATTATTTGTTCAAATAACTTTTCCACTTGTTGCTCTTCCTCTTCTCCTTCTGGTACTACTATAATTCAGATGTTGGAACATTTAAAGATGTCCTGGAAGTTCCTAACCTCTCCTCATTTTTTTGAATTCTTGTTTCTTCCTTCTTTTTCTGTTTGGTTCTTTCTTTCTTCCTTCTGGTGCACTCCATTGATTTGAGTCCCAGTTTTCTTCCCATCACTATTGGTTCCCTGTGCATTTCCTTCATTTTGCTTAGTGTAGCCTTCATTTTTTCATCTAATTTGTGACCAAATTCAACCAATTCTGTGAGCATGTTGATTACCAATGCTTTGAACTGTGCATCTGATATGTTGGCTATCTCTTCATTCCTTAGTTGTATTTGTTCTGGATCTTTGATCTGTTCTTCCATTTGGGCCATTATTTTTGTCTTGTCACACCTGTTACATAGTGAGGGGAGGAGCCTTAGGTGTTTACCAGGGCATGGCAACCCAGTTGCTGGGTTGTGACCTTGTATGTGGGGGTGGGCTCCCAGAGGGAACAATGGCACTTGCTCTGCTCTCTGCCGAATTTCAGTCCCTTCTGCCGCTCCCCCCAAGCAAACTGGGCCCTTCTGGTGCTGATTCCCATGTGGGTGGGCTTGTGTACATTCTAGAACCCTGTGGGTCTCTCTAGTGAACTCTCCTGTGAGGCTGGGAGTCTCCCTTTGCCTCAACCCCCAGAGGTTTTTTCAATTGGTGATTTGAGGCTTTATTTCCCATCGCTGGGACCCTGGGTTGTGCAGTCTGTCTTGCTCCCCAGTTTCACCTGGTTTATTGATCTGGATGAATATGTCCATTTTAACTCCTTGGTTGTCGGACTTCCATACAGTTCAATTTTCTGTCAGTTCTGGTTGCTATTTTGTTTCTAAATTGTTGTTGTCCTTATTTTGGTTGTGCAAAGAGGCACAGTGTGTCTGCCTATGCCTGCATCTTGGCCGGAAGTCCCTCGGAAAGTAAAACATTAATATAATAGCAAAGTGTAGGTGGTTGGTAAATGAGTGGTCACTATAAAACTCCTTCAACTTTTCTTTATGTCTGGCCCTTTCATAATGTAAATCGGTGGGGAAATTTTCTGTCAAGTACATCAGGCAATATGCTAATCTTAGCCCAAAGTACTAAGGCAAAGTCTCAAGCACCTGAGTTATAGGACCAGCTAGCCAAGGGAGAGGGGAGTGAGAGCAACAGTACCCCTCACTTATGGGATACTCACTGTGTGAGGCCCTGAACAGAGCACTTCCCAAAAGTCAGGCCTTTTAAGTCTCCCAACAAACCCATTTCAGTCAAGACACTAAATTAAGAGGATTCCTGTAACTCATCCGAAGACCCACCTCGCAGGTGGTGAGGAGCTGAGCCAGGTTTAGAGGTGTCCTGTCAGGTCCCAGGACTCATCCACCACCAGGCTGTCTCTCCTTTGTTACCTGCAGAGAGGGAAGGCACACTCCAACCAGCATTCAAAGTTAGAACAGGGCTGACAGCAAAGATGATCTGGTGAGTCATCAAAGTATTAGAGTGCTTTAAATTTCTTCTGATCCGGCAAAGGGTGGACTCTAGAGTTTTGGAAGGGCTGTAAGGGCCTGAGGTCCTGCAGGGTAAGCACTAATGAGGGCAGGGACTGTATGTCTCTCTTTCTATTGTCACCCCACAGGCACAGTACTGGCAAAGATAGGCACTTCATAAACTTTTACTGACTGGATGAATAAATATATTCAGAAAAGGAATCTGGGGGGGCATTATAAATTCACAAGCAAAAATGTGACCACATGAGTGGGAAAAATAATCTTTCTAGGTCAATCTTATTCCTCTTCAAATTATAAGGCTGATATTTTGCAAAAGAATGTAACTGTTTTTGAATGACTTATTGTTGAAAAGACTTTTTTTTCTCTTTCTGACACTTGGAGATATTCTTTGCACCTTCTAATGTAGACCAGTAAATCTGAAAGAGTTCTGAAATAGTCCTGGAATCTTGACTTTTAGAAGATTTTTAAAGGTTGTTTAGGTTATCAACTTATCACATTAGGAGGTAGAAGAGACTTTTAATCCCCCTTTCCCCTCTTCCCTGAAGAGGGTCTAACCTGACAGGAATACTATCATGAAGACCACTGACACCTCTTGTACTATTCACAGCCCGTGGGGAGAGATCTGCTGTAGGAGCCTTCTGAGAGGTTGGAGTTTGGGGTCCAGGTTCTGCCATCCCCATGAAGACAGATCTGCCTGAGCCAACTCTAGGTTTGGTATTCTTAGTGCCCTGAAGACAGATGGGCAGGGTCATGGAACAGAATACTTCCCTAAAGAGACACTCAAAATAAAGTCCATTTCCATTTTCTTTATTCAATGCTCCCAAACCACTCTTCAAGTTTATGGGAGCTTCTTGGTACAAGAAAAAAGAGCTTCCTTATGACACTTAATTGAGGGCCTCACAGGCTACAGAGATACTCTTCCAGGACTGGAATTTGTCAGTAAGTTCTGGTGTTACTGTTGCTGTAGAATACCATCTCAATGGTTATCCCCAAATCCCAAAGATACGGTATTATTTTATCTACTTTGTGCAAAAGAGGAATTGATATTCGAATCAATAAATAATTCATCAGAGTCATCTAGCTGGTACAAGGTTGAACGAGACAAGGCAGGACTGATCCCCATGCCCAGGCAAGGTGTTCTGCCTGTCAGCATGTTGTTTTCAGCATGATACTTGAGTTTGTGTTTTACCCAGATCCAGCCATTAAAACACTCCTCCTAATACTCACCAGAACAATAGCCTGGGAGTCTGTACTCAGAATTTCATGTTATGGTTATATAGATTTATGACTTATTTTGGAACTGTCAGGCATTCCCTGAGACCTGATGTCAGGTTTGGGGTTAAGGAGAACATGACTATCATCTCCCAAATATTTCCAGTGAGTTTAGGTTGGATAGAAAATGTGGATCCCTACATCCTCAATATGTCCTTAGTGTGCTCGTAATGGTCCTCTCTTCTATCTTTTCTGTCATTTCTCCATCACTCACTGGGAAGGTAATGTATGATCACCAGTGAAGCTGAACTACTGGGAAGGAAGGAAAAGGGAGTAGGTCTTTGAGTGGGCTAAGCTTATCTTTTTCTTGCCTCTGCCTTCTTTATCATTAACAAGTCAAGATTATAGTGCTGACCAAGTGGAGTTGAGTGCAGAAGAATTCAAAGAAGACAAAGAGCTTTAAAAACAAACAAACAAACAAACAAACAAACAAACCGGAATTATCTCGACAAAGTCTGACAAAGCATATGGCTCCCAGGAAAAGAAAGAAAGAGACCACAACCTTTTGAAGAACTCAATAGTTGGCAAGTCTTCAATTTCTAATGCTGGAGGATAATAAATTATTCAAATGAAATAATCCTGGCTTCCACTCACTGTACTACAAGAATATTGATCCCACCATTACTAATGCACAGAGGCCTTCATTCTAAGATGCCACTGTGAAATGGAGGAGTGACTACCTTTCTGCTTTGGATTTTTTACCCTTTCCTTACCCTGAGATTTTGTTTGCTCTTCCTCAGTCTTCATAAAGGAAAAGTTCTTGCAGTCACATCAAACAATACATAAAGATTCATTATCTACTTACATTTTTCCTTCCACTCAGGATTTTGGGTAACAAAGGATCGATTCAGAACTCCCTGTCCTCACACAAGACCACTATTCTACTAACTGCAGACCCATGTTTTTTAAACTTCAGTGTGTACAAGAATTACCCAGGGATCTTGTTAAAATGCAGATCGTGGCTCACAAGTTCTGATTGACTAGATAGTTTGCCTCCCTAACAGGCTCCCAGGTGATGCTTGTGCTGCTGGTTGTAGGTCACTCTTTGGGTAGCAAGACTCTAAATGGCTGTAAACGTCAGGCTCCACCCTCCAGACTCCCCCTCCTGAGTCTAACCTTTATCTTACACCGGTATCACCTGCTCAAAACATCTTAAATGACTACCAATAAAATCCAGACTCTTGACATTCAACACCTGCTTTCTAACCTTTTCAAATCGTTCTCCTCCCATGATCTCCATCTCAGCCAAACGGAACTACTTGCTGCTTCCTACCATACTCTCGTTTCACCTTGATTCTGCTGTTGCCCCTACCTTGCCCAACTCCTTCAAAGTCCGGATCAATGCTGCCTCCTCTCTGAAGCCCAACATAGTTTTTCTAACTAGAAGTCATTCTCCTTCCTCTGACCTCTGATGCCACTTTGTACCTACCTCTCTGAGGGGCATTATCACTAGCTATTTTGTACTATGTCCTTTAGGGATTGTATCTTTTGTGTTGTCAATATTGTTATCTGCTTCATGCTTCCCTAGTACTGGTTGTTGTTTGATTTATGCTTGTAGTTATAGAACCCTAGCACAATGCTTTGTATACTTAGACATAATTGTGTGTGCTTATTACTTACTTTATTGGGGTATAATTTAAATCAGTAAAATGCATAGATTTTAAGTTTTACTTAAACTTACTGAGTTTTTACACCCAAGTAACTTGGTCACCCAATCAAGATAAAGAACATTTCTACCACCCCAGAATGTTCCCTAGTTCTCTTTCCGGCCACTCCCCACCAACAGCCTCTGTCCCTAACCAAAGTATAACTGCTCAGATTTCTACCACCCTAGATTTGTTTGGTCTCTTCTTAAACTTCATATAAATAGAATCATACCACAGGTACTATCTTTGTCTACCTTCTTCCATTCAACACAATTTTTTTGAGATTTCTTCATGTTGCCACATGTTGGAAATAACTTCTTAAATAATTCACTGATGGTGGAAATAAAAACCCTGCTTTACTGCAATCACACCAACCTGGGGGCTTCCCTGAGTCAGTGGTGTTTTGGACTTTCTGTGCTTGCTTCCAGCCTGCTGTTATGTTGTCACAAAAGCACTGAAGTCCCTTGAAGTCCTGTAGCTCTTTCTTTCTGGCACTCTTGCATCTACTATATTGCCTCTGTGCCTTCCAGCTGCCTTCAACAAGGAGATGGCTCGTGACTGCTTTCCCCATCATGTCCCTAAGACCTTCCTGTCCAGTTCCCAGGCTCTGTGCTCAAGAGAGGACCTCTATCCATCTGGAGAAGATGTCATCTCCATTCTTTCTTTGAAAACCCCTTTTTCTTCTTTGAGGATGAAGGGAGCACCACTGTAGCTCAGCCAGACTCACTTGTCAAGTGGCTTCTGGTCCCATGTCCTGCAACGGCTCATGTCCATTCTTTACCAGGAGGCAAGTATAACTGAAACCACTGGTAAAGGAGAGGCTGCTGGCCCTGGAGTACTCTCTCTACCAGTTCTATCCTGGGAATTCTCATGTGATCTCACCTAACGATGATGGGCTCATTCCCACTGCCAGTCCACTGGATCCCACGATGGCAGTGATAGTGGCAACCCTTCCTGGTTGACAGATTTGTTCAGTATGAGTCTTGGTGTAAGTTTGGGCAGGCAAGCCCAGGAACTGTCTCCTTCCATGGCAATGCCCACAAAGGGCTTATTCTCATGCTTTTGTACCATCTCTGCTGTGATCTGTGTCAGCACTGTCACTTTGGGCCTTCGTGGGATAGGTTGGGAATAAGGCCCAGACTAGACAAGTCCTAAATCACTGCTCCACACACATGATGTCTGGCTGAAATGTGAGAGAAGGAGCCAGGTGCCATCCCCAATGCATTACTTAATCTAGGAAGAATAAGGAAAGGAATCCAGAGTGTCAGCAATGTGTCATTTTGTACTTTTAAAAAATTGAGATAAAATATATTGTCTTAGCCCATTTGGGCTGCTACAACAAATATACAACAAACAATTATTTCTTACAGCTCTGGAGGTTGGCATGTCTAAGATCAAAGTTCAGTAGATTCAGTCAGTTGCCTGGTGAGGCTCTCTTTCTGGTTGGCAGAGGAAGTCTTTTTCTATGTCCTCACGCAGAGAAGAGCCAAGTGAGGAAACAAGCTCTCTTCTGTCTCTTCTTAGAAGGACTCTAACCTCATCATCACTATCATGGTCCTCACTATCATGACCAAATCACCTCCCCAAAGCCCCATCTACAAATACCTTTGCACTGAAGATTAGGGTTTGAACATATGAATTTTTGGGGGATGTCTCAAATATTCAATCCATAGCATATATGTAACATAAACTTTATAATCCTAATCATTTTAAGTGTGCAGCTCAATAGTATTTTGCACTTTTCTGCAATGTCATTTGTTGAGAGCTCTTTCAGGATACGCAACTAGTCATATGGAGCACTCCCTTAATTCTTGCAGACCTACAAGTTCAGCTTTATTATCCCTTTCTCATGAAACTAAGACATAGGAAGGGTGGTGGCTGCATTGGTCATATGGAAAATCTCAGATATTGGAGACTTACAGCCAAGATGGAGGTAGATACACTTTGCCTCCTCACACAACCAAAAGAAGGACAACAAATTTAAAAACAAAAAATAACAAAAACTGACAGAAAATCAAACTGTATAGAAGTCTGACTACCAAGGAGTTAAGAAACATTCATCCAGACCGGCAGGAGGGACAGAGACAGGCAGCTGGGGTGGAGAGGACTTGTGGCAAGGTAGACCAGGGATGATGAGGCAGTGGACTGGTGGTCCCACATTTGCATGCAGATAAACTGGGAGGAACAACTGGGGAGCGAGACAGACCACGCAACCCACGGTTCCAGCATGGGGAAATAAAGCCTCAAACACTCTGACTGAAAAAACCTGTGGGGGTTGCAGCAGCAGCAGGAAAAACTCCCAGCCTCACAGGAGAGTTCATTGGAGAGACACACAGGGTTCTAGAACATACACAAAACCACCCACCCAAGAATCAGCACCTGAAGGGCCCAATTTGCTTGTGGGTAGTGAAGGAAGTGACTGAAAGCCAGCAAGAACTGGGGGGGGGCATTATTCCCTCTTGGACCCCTCCCCCACATACAGTGCCACAACTCAGTGACATTGATAGCCCCACCTTTGAAAATTCCTAAGGCTCTGCCACTTACTATGTAATAGGTGCACTGAAACAAAGAGATAAAATGGCCCAAATGAAAGAACAGATCAAAGCTCCAGAAAAAATACAACTAAGTGATGAAGAGATAGCCAACTTAGGTGAAGAGTTCAAAACACTGGTAATCAGGATGCTTATAGAAATGGTTGAGTATGGTCACAAAATAGAGGAAGAAGTGAAGGCTATGCAAAATGCAATAAAGGGAAAAGTACAGGGAACCAACAATGATGTGAAGGAAACTGAGACTCAAATCAATGATTTGGACCAGAAGAAATGAACATTCAACCAGAACAGAATGAAGAAACAAGAATTCAAAAAAATGAGGAGAGACTTAGGAGTCTCTTGGACAAGTTTAAATGTTCCAACATCTAAATCATAAGGGTGCCAGAGGAAAAGAGGAAGACTAAAAAATTGAAAACTTATGTCAACAATGAAGCCAACCTGGCAAAGGGAATAGACTTCCAGGAAGTCCAGGAAGCTCAGAGAGGCCCAAAGAAGTTGGACCCAAGGAAGCACACATGAAGGCACATAATAATTACATTACCCAAGGTTAAAGATAAGGAGAGAATCTTAAAAGCAGCAAGAGAAAAAGAGACAGGTACCAACAAACGAGTTCTCATTAGACTGTCAGCTGATTTCTCAAAAGAAACCTTGCAGGCAAGAAGGGGCTGGAAAGAAGTATTCAAAATCATGAAAGACAATATCCAAGATTACTCTTCCATGAAATCTATCAATTAGAGTGAAAGGGCAGAAGAAGTGCTTCCCAGACAAGGTCAAGTTAAAAGAGTTCATCATCACCAAGCCCTTGTTATATGAAATGTTAAAAGGGCTTATCTAAGGAAAAGAAGAACATCAAAAATATGAACAATAAAATGACAACAAACTCACAACTACCAACAATTGAATCTAAACAAAAACAAAAACAAACTAAGCAAACAAGTAGAGCAGGAACAGATTCACAGAAATAGAGATTACATGGAGGGTTATCAGTGGGGACTGGACAGGGGAGAAAGGGTGGCAAAGGTACAGGCAATAATAAGCATAAATATTAGGTACAAAATAGACAGGGGAAGGTTAAGAATAGTATGAGAAATGCAGAAGCCAAAGACCTTATATGTACAACCCATGGACATGAACTAAGTTGGATTAATGCTGGTGGGAGGGCGGTGCAGGGCAAAGGGGAATAAAGAGTAGAAAAAAGTGGTACAACTATAATAGCATAATCAATAAAATATATTTAAACAAAGAAAAGAAAATCTCAAATTTATACCCTGTCTGTCTGCTCCAAGCTGGTTTCCTACTGTTCTGTCACCTTGCCTTTCCGTCTGGCTCCTAGGAGGTGATTTCAATGTCTCTGAGCTCATATATCCCATTAAAGTACTTAAAGTGCTGACCACAAAGTTCTGTCTCATCACAGCACTTAGGGTAAGAGAGTCAGGGAGGAGATGGAGCCTTTTTTCTCTCCTTGCTAAAGGGCTGGCTAGTGTTGCGGTCACCACCCTTTTACAGTGGCTCCTGCTATGTCACTTGAGATTAGTAAGATACCGACAAGACCTATCGAAAAATACTTTCCATTCCCGGATTGCTACAAATTCTTACCAAGTCCTCTGAGCTAGAGTTTGTTCAAGTGCAAACATTTCAGTAAAAGGGAATACATGTGGAACTATCATCTCCTAGTAACACTGCAGCCATTTTATGATATGAGTTACCCAGCCCAGTGCTAAGCCTGCTGGGATGCCTGCAGGGCCAATTATTTCTGAACTAGGAAATAAATTAGACAATAAACTGTAGTTTAGAATTCTACTCAAAAACCCAAGACAAAACGAGGTATTGTAATGAGTTGTGGCTTTATGGATTGAATACAGGGGAGGGGAAAAAACCTGAAGGCAACACAAATGAGATTTACCTACTTGAGAATTCTCTGTGCATTTGTGTGGCAGAGTGTTAAAAATAAGAGCTTTGGAACCAGGTAGGACAGGGTTTGTGGCCACCCACACTGTGCCCTGGGCAAGCTGCTTAAACGCCTTTCTGGCTCTCTATTTCCACCAATCATATACTGGAGATTTTAATGCTTTCCCTCCATGGATCATAAAGATGCCTATCATTTGTCCATTGTGTAGGCAAAGTACGTAGCACAAAGATGACACATGAAGGGGTTCAAGAAATGGCGACTCATGTGCTGCTTGTAAACTCCATCAGGAAGTCTGTGGATGCTGGAGATGGGCAAGGATGACAGACGCCTCAGCGCTGCTCACTCGTGAGTGGGAGCCTGTGTGTCAGCCAGCTGTGCCATTAGCTCCCTACCAGCTGCAGAGGTGGACATGTGTGGGATACAAGGCCCACCCTCAGAGCATTGGTGGAAGTAGTTCTGACCTCTCAGTGTGGAAAATACTCTTATGACTTGATTTGTTGGGCTTGATTCCCTCTTGTGAACCAGTAAGGAGAAGGCCATGGAAGATCTCTCCATCAGAATTACTTAAGGAGTGACCCAGTCAACCCAGAAAACCTCAAGACAGTGACTAGCACTGGAAATGGCTAATCACTTCCTGGGTGCAGGACCTAAGAATCTTTCCTGAAGAGCCAGCTGTGACATTTAACTAGTGACACACCAAGGTAAATCAGCAGCAAAGGGAAATTAAAATTGAGAAGACATTTTTTTTCAGAGACTCACGTTGATGAAGCATCCAGAGAAGAGAGGAGATGGCTCAGGGTCCATGGTGACCACCTAGGTCCCAGGGGTATTTCAGAAATGATATGGAAAATTCCCTTTCTCTCTTAGGCTGTCCCAGAGGAAGAGAAGCCCAGCTCTAACTCAAGATTCCAAGCTGTATCCAGGGGCAACATGGTGAGCACATTCCAGAAGACTGGGAGTCCTCCAGGGTCAGATCTCATTCTCTAGTGGACAGTGTGGCATGTCCACTAGAGAAAAAGCCTCTGCTAGACAGTGGACAGGCACACACAAGGGCAGGGTCAGAACAGGCCCTTCAGTTGTGAACCTGAGCCCCATAGTCTAGTGATCTAATCTGAGACATAAATCCAAAAGTAAACCAAGCTTCAACAAAGAACAATCCAAGAACCAAAGAGTTCCAGCCATCAAGAAGCCAAGCCACAAACAGCAATCAGTCCATCAGTACAGCCAAGGCCAAAGCCACACTGAGGTCAGAAGGACAAGGTACTCCCAGCTGACAGGACCCAAAGCAGAGTAGGGCAAAGGTAGACCTGGCGTGATTTTGAAACCCGCAAGCAAGCCAGCTGCCCAGGTGCCTATGGGTCTCAGCAGAACCATCCTATATGCCCTTCAACTTATGCAAGTTTGAACCTTTTGTGATCTGCAGAGTGAAACACAGTGTCCTAGTGCCAGTAGTATACCTTCTCACCTTCTCACCTCACTGGTATGCACCTTGGAATGAACAGTGAGTTGGAGCTGGGGCTCTGCTGTCCCCATGGACGACCTCTGTGTCTGGAGCAGCACACCTACTGAGCATCTTGCCATCCTGAAGTGATTTTGTTGATATAGATTCATAGTTTTCATAAAAATGACTCCTAGATGCAGGCTAATTACTACATCTGATGCTCAACCCCCTACCCTCCAAAGAGCAGTCAGTTCCAACAAAGATGATGAAACCAGCCATGAAGGACTCACTGAGAGGTATCACAATGTAATTTGGGGGTAATATAAGGATTTACAAGGCTAATTTTGATTATGTACAAATCTCACTATGTATACTGACAAGACAACCTTAGTCCTGTGTAAGTCCACACTCCACTTGTTTCCTGTGAATGCAGGCAGTGGGTCGCAGACGCCAAAGGATAAAAGCAGAGTCAAACTTGCAACAGGGATACTTACATCTACCTAGAGCTACATGGAATCTGAAGTGTTTAGGGGACCAAAATCTACCAAAGTCAGAAGAGAATGGCTACTATCATCCAGTGGGGAAAAGACAGTCTTTTCAACAGTGTTGGGAAAACCAGATATTCACCAGCAAAAAAATGAAATTGGACCCTTACTTATCTTATACCATACATAAAAAAAGACCCTCAAAATGGACTAAAGACCTAAACATAAGTGCTAAAAGTATTAAACTTTCAGAAGAAAGTATGAGGGGAGGGGAAAGCTTCATTAGATTGGATTTGGCAATGATTTCTTGGATATGGCACCAAAAGTACAGGCAACAAGTGAAATAATAAAGAGATTGGACTGCATCAAATTTAACTTTGTGCATCAAAGGACACTATCAACACAGTGGGAGACAGCTCACAAATGGGAGAAAATATTTGTGAATCATCTATTTATTAAAGGATTAAGTCCCAGAATATATAATGATGACAACTCAAAGACCAAAAAAAAGAATAACCAGTTTTTAAAAACAGGCAGAGTCCTGGCCAGTGTGGCTCAGTTGCTTGGAGCATTCCCTAATAAACTGAAAGCTCATGGGTTCAACTCCTTGTCAGGAAACATGCCCAGATTTCAGGTTTGGTCCCCAGTCAGGGCAAGTACCAGAGGCCACCAATTAATGTTTCTCTCCCTCTGACTCTCCCTCCCTTCCCCACTCTCTAAAAATCAATAATATTTTTGTCTTTGGATAAGGATTAAAATAAATTAAAAAACAAGCAAACAAATAACAAAAAATAAAAAAGAATGGGCAAAGAACTTGAATAGACATTCTTCCAAAGAAGATACGCAGAGGTCATTAAGCACCTGAAAAGATGCTCAGCATGATTAAGGAAATGCAAGTCAAAACCCAGTCAGACACAACTTCCTACTCATTAGGATGCCTACCACAAAACGTAAAAACAAACAGTAGCAGCAACAACAACAACAAAAACTCAGAAAATAACAGGTGTTGGCAAGGATGCAGAGAAGTTTGAATCCTGGTGCCTTGCTATTGGGATGGAACATGAAGCTGCTGTGGAAAACTGTATAGCAGGTCCTCAAAAAATTAAGTGTAGAATCATCATATGATCCAGCAATTCTATGTCTTGGTATGTACCTGAAGGAATTGAAAACAGGGACTCAAAAAAGATATTTTTGTACACTCATGGTCATAGCAACATTAATCACAATAGCCAGAAGGTAGAAACACATTAAATTTTCATTGGAGGGATGACTGTATAAACAAAATGTGATATAAACATAGAATGAAATACTATTATGTAAACTTACAAGGAAGGAAATTCTGACACATGCTACAACATGGGTGAAACTTGAAGATATCATGGTAAATGAAAATCACAAAAGGACAAAGATGTACAGACAAAGATTATATGAAGTTCCTAGAGAGGTCAAATTCATCGAGACAGAAAGCAGAAAGAAAAGGCTGAAACCCAAGGGCTGGGGCAGCGGGGAATAGAAATTCATTGTTTAATGGAGTTTCAGGTTGGGAAGATGAAAAAGTTGTGGAGATAGATAGATGGGTGGGGGTGATAGTTGCCCAGCAATGTGCATGTATTTAATGACATGAATTGTGCATTTAAAAAATGGCTAAAGCAGTAAATTTTGTTATGTGTATTTTATCTCAATAACAACATCTTTAAATGATGTAACCTATAGGCCTCCTTACCCCCCAAATCTTTGATCTTTAAATCCCTTGGGTAGGGGGACGAGGCTGCTGCTGCAATGCTCTCTGCCTAGTGAGAGCTGACACCGACACTGTGGGGCTGACTCTGGAGATGAAGCCGGGAAGGCAAAGGCCACAGAGAGAAGGTGAGACCTGAGGCCTTTACTTCGGACCCTGACTTCCCCAGAGATTAACTGCTGCCCCCAAATTTGCTCTTCCAAGTGTCCCAGTCCCCCCAGCTTTCTTCTCCTAACCCCCTCAGCTGCTTTTCCAAGTGTGCTACCTCAGATTGTCACTGATGTCAAATTGTCAGCCTCAAATTCTGTTCTGCTTCTTTTTCTTCTTTAACTTTTGATGTCTCTGCTCCTGATTAAAGTCTCGTGCTTAAAGACTTCTCATGTAGACTGGACCATGTCTTGGAAAGGCATCAGTGAGTGCTCCTGCCCTGACACCCATCTCCTTACTCACCCAGGGAGGAGCAGGGCTGCATCCTGGTCTGCGATCGATGGGGCTTAATGGCTTCTGGTCCATTAGGAGAGGAAGGGCTCCAGTTGGTGCACAAGCAGAAAAGTGCTCAGCAGCCCCACCAGGGAAAGATTCCGAGAATGTTTTTGGGAGTTCCCTGGGCACTCAGGATAGGGAACAGTGGAAAGGAAAACTTCTGTGAGCCCTCTGACCCTTCTGTCTTATGCCAGATTCCTCATCCTTCCTAGTCCTAAGGAGACAAGTCCTGGCAGAGATTTACCCCTGAAATGATTTTCTTGCCTGTTCCTTAAACAGAACTAGCTAAGCAGTCATCCTTCTGCCAGGGCTACAGGCCACTCCTGTGACTTACCTTCAAAGGGCACTCTAAGTGGACCACACTGAGGACCAGGACCCCAGCGGCAGCACACAGGCAGGTACTGCCTCTGCCATGGTGCCTGTGGAGTCATCCCAGTGTGGGCCAGGAGGGAAGCAGCTTTTGGGTATCCCAGTCAGGATGACTTATTCTGGAAAATAACCCCAATGGTTACCAAAAATGACTCTTTTCTCTGTTAATGATACCACAGGAAAATAACGTACCCCTGGACCTACTCAGTGTGTCATTTTAGTAGCGACACTTGGCTACCATATACAAGATCCTACGTACCACGTTGAATTCACGCAAGCCCATCTTTTACCTGCTGTGATTTATGTAAATCTCCATCTCCAGCTGCAGCAGATCCAAGACCCCCAAAGCAAAGGTCAGCAATGGCAGGAATTTTCTCAGCCTCTGTGTAGGAACTTTGAGGAACAATGAATAGAATGGGAAAGGGCTGGATTTTATTTGCATCTTAAAACCAACAGCTGAATAAAGACTTGACTTCCCATTTTGATGTGCTACCAGGTTCAAATTGTGCTGGCACATGCCCCGTCTGTCAAGTATAATAATGGGCTTTTGAGTGTTTCCATCATAGCCCAGGATGAAAGCCCAGTTGCATAACTCGGGGTTGAGTGAAGACACGCCCACGATGAAGACACTGCTCTTCTGTAATGAAACCAAAACGTAAGGGTCTTCCTGCTCATAGTGAGTCCATCCATCTTCAGGCCTGCTGTTACAGGGAAGTAAGCCTTTCTCCTGTGTATTCTTTCAATAGCTTCATTTCTAATATGTTACCTTCCCACCTCCAGAAACTCAGCATTAAAATTACATCATTGAAATTTTCCATAAATAATGCAAACATTTTTTAATGATCATGATTATGAGCAGGATAATATAACAATAACCACCACTCCTCTAATACAACTAAAAATATTTTAAATAACTTTCCCACTATTTCATCCCAGGATCTCTCACTCCTCCTATTTGAAGCGCAAAGCAGAATTTTTAAGACTTTGAATTCTATGATTCAGACATACCTGGATTCACATCTCAGCTCTGGAAATTACTGTGGGGTGTGGCAGTTATAAAACATGCCATCCAAACTTCAACACTCCTCTCAAGAGTTGAGGTCTATGTCCCCCACTCGTGAATCTAGACTCTGTGATTGCTTGGCCCATAAGATGCAACAAAACTAATGGTACTAGTTGCTAGACCCAGGTCCTAACAAACCAACAGTTTCACTTCCTGTCTCTTGGGATGCTCCTTCTGACTGGAGGTCAGTCTCCACACTGTGAGGAAGCTCGACAGTCCGTGAAGAAGTTCCATGGGAGGAGCTCATGAAGACAAAGTTCCAAGAGAGGGGCTCCTGAAGACAAGGCCATCTTGTCAACATCTGCAAAGTACTCAGCTGGAATTCTGATGGGGACAGAAGTGAAGGACTCTGGATCACTTTGGGGAGTGTTCCATCTTAATAATATTGTCTTCTGATTCTTGAACCTGAGGTATTTTTCCATTTATTTGTCTTCCTTAATTTCTTTCAACAGTGTTTTATAGATTTCTGAGTTTAAGTTCTGTACTTCTTTTGTTAATGCATTCCCAAATATTTTATTGTTTGTTTTTGATGCTATTGTAAATGGGCAGTTCTTGTTCTTTTGGCTGTGTTGAAAAGCCCTTCATCTCTATGTGCTTTATCCTCCATAAGTATTTCAGTTACCTGGGAGTTTCAGACTTCTTTGGTTGAGGCCTAGTTATTTCACAATTAATCAACTGGAAATCAATCCCATAATAAAGATCTTTCCCTACCTTGGTCTAATAGGTTCCAACAAATTAAATTTACATTTTCGAGGGACTTTTTTTTTTGTTTTAGGAAATGCTTTTGACCACTGTCACCTTCCGCTGCTGCTCCTGGTGCTGCTGTGTATTGGTTCGATGACAACCTGGTACTTTCTTTCTGAGGTGGCAGCTGAGAGTCTCCAGGGCTTGCCATGGCCAAAAAGCCCAGGTTTCCAAACTGAGAACCATGATCACGTCAATTTGAGGGCAGTGGGGCAGGATGGTTTGTGGAGCAGTTTAAGAATAAGATGTACACGCTAAGTAAACTAATGAAAGTCTGTTGTGGATGATGGGGTTTGTCAATGAGGTAGATCCGATTCCACCAATTGTCTGACAGGCAGCCAATCAACGATGGTTGAAAATGGAGTATGAAGATACAATGATGTGTTCTAGAGCAGGCAGGAGATGTCTACTAAAATGGGAACCTATGGCATTACTCTAGAACTCTGTTCCTCCACGTCAAGAAGGCATTTTCAATTAGAAAACCACAAATTGACCACATCCTGACTACTATAGTATAGTTTTCTTTACTCTTTCATTTTCCTTTTCACTATTCCTTTGTCATATAGAGAGTAATTGCTATATGTGCACAAGCGTATTAATTTTTTTTTTTTTACTAAATGGTCAATGGTATGTTTTTGTTAACATTGAGTAAAGGTGGGATGGGTAGAAGTACTGCTTCTGTGAAAATATCCCCATTGTTCATTAGTGGCTTGCTCATTTAGTGCTTATCTTTTTATTCCAGTAAGTTATTTTGCTCCCACTGTTTAACAAGAAAAGAACAACATAAAAATTCTTGCATACCTTGTTCCATTGGAGAATTTTAATGTTCTTCATTCATCATTGTAAAACCAAGAACAATTTTACAACTTTTTGTATATAGCTATTACCTGTAGGGCAATTTGTCTTTAAGTAGGGACAAATTGCTCTAAAAGAAATGAATCCTAGATAATTTTCCCTTCAAGTCAAGTGTCTTGTTGATAAATTTCTTCTTTAAAAAATTATTTTTACTTCTATTTCTTAGCTCAAGTGAAGTTAACAGGAAAATGAAATGTGACTCACTATTCTGTTCTCAGATATATGTTAGATAACCTTATTTTGAGAAAAATAAAGCAGAAATCTTTCCCCAGCTGCTTTTCTGGGGAAGAATTCTACTCCTCAGGCTATTTCTGTACACCCTTTCAGCAACAAGATTTTCAGTCACAGCATATATGAATTTCAAGTTTCTTCTTTGTTGGAAAATTAGAAAAATCATGGAGTTCAGAAATAGAAGAGACAGAAATGATATAAAAGAAGAGAGTAGAAATTCTAACAAGACACTTGGAGAGGAATGAAGGGAGCTGAAGGAAAGGCCTCTTGTCATCAAAACCAGAATGGAGTCAAAGTGGGCTTCTTTGGTTCTTAATGAAAATTTTCAAATACACAAATAAGTAAGAGTAAGTGTTTGTCATAACAAACAAATATAATGAACTTCTTAGAGGCAATTACCCCAGATTCAAGAGTCATGAACTCATGGCCAAACTTGTGTCTGCTATAAACCTACTGGTCCCCTACTCCCACCCAAGATTATTTGGAAGCAGATCCCAGACATATTATTTTACCTATAAACCTTTCATTATGTATGTATATACCTATACACATGTATATATCCATTATCATACCTTTGAAAATTAACAATAATCCCTTAACATAAAATATTTAACTAGACTTCAAATCTCTCCATTATCTCATAATTTTTTCTTAAAAACTTATTTGAATCAGAATCCATAAAGATCAATATGTTGCAATTAGTATGTGTTCTCTTAAAATCTATTAATACATGTTTCAAGGAAGATCCAAGCTCAAGGGGAAATACTTCTTAATATATGAATAGTCTGCAACAAGCCAAACTAAATGTATTATTGTCCTGTGGAAACTGTAGGGTAAGGAAATTCTTAAACACTTTTAATGAAAAGAAAATAGTAGTGAGTATACATTTCACATAGTATAGACTCAGAAGTATAAAAATATAACTTCATTTTACTAATTTTTAACTTGAGACCCAATTCTGTCTCTGAAAAATCAGTCTCGCCTCAGATAAATTTAATCATGTTCTATGAGTTTTCAGTTTTAGTCACAATTCCGTCACCCCACTTCCTTCCAGAAGCAGATGCTACCAGCCCACTCAAATGCAGTTTGTGTTGATGGGGAGAAGCTTATCCTGAGACCCTCCTATTTCATTGTCCACCCCACATTGGTTTTCTATTACTGCATACATAACAAACTGGCACAAACACAACTGCTTAAAGCAATGTTCGTTCATTAGCACACAGTTTTGGGTCAGAAGTTTCGCACAGCATGGCTGAGTTCTTTGCTCAAGGAATCATAAGGGCAAAATCATGGTGTTGGCCAAGCTGAGTTCTCATCTAAAGGCTCTGGAGAAAAGTTCACCTCCAAACTCATTCTAGCTGCTAGCAGAATTCAATTCCTTTTGGTTGTGGAACAGAAGCCCTGGCTTCCTTGCTGCTGTCAGCTGGGAGGTGCTCTCAGCATCTAGATGTCACCCACATTCTTGCCACATGGCCCCCTCCATCTTCAAGTCAGCAAGAGTGCATCAAATGATTCATAAGTGTCAAGTCTCTGACTTCCCCTTCTGTAACCAGAAGCAGAAAACTCTCTGCTCTTAAAGGGTTTATGTGGTCAGCTAACCCCCTCCCCCAACTGTTCCCAGATAATCTCCTTATCTTGACACCAACTGATTAGAAAACTTCATTACACCTGCATAATGACGCACAGGAATTCCTAGATGGGCGTTCCCTTGAATGACTGGGAGAAGGTACCTGTACACCAGGACCTGGAGGTTAGAATACTAAGATTAAAGTGTTGGCTGGGTTGGTTTCCTCTTCACCCTACTTCTTGGCTTCTAGGTCTCCCTCTGACTTCACATGTCCTCCCCTCTGTGTCCTAATCACCTCTTCTCACAAGGACACCAGTTACTTTGGATTAGGGCCTACCCATATGACCTCATTTTACCTTAATCACTTCTTTAAAAGTCCTACCTTCAAATGCTGTCATATCCTGGGGGCTGGGGTTTCAACATACGAGTTTGGGGGGTGGGGCATAATTCAGTCCATAACATGGTAAAAGAGAAAGATAGCTATTAATGTAAATATATGTCTGTATATGCATAAAATGTCTATGGAATGTACAAAAGAAACCTGCTTCCAAGAAGGAGACCTGAATAGCTGGAGGGTAGGGAAGAAAAGGGGATGTTTCATTATAAATCCTTAGAGCCTCCTGAATTTTGTACCATTACTTATAAACTATATCAAAAGAATATACAAATTAGACATTTTTAAATCAAGAGGTTGAATTGGCATCAAGGACTTCAGACCATATCTGGCATTTAATGAGAAGATTTTTTCTCTGTTAATGAGGTAACAAGTCCTTACATTCTTTAAGGACAAAAATTGCCTGCCTGGTGCTTATGTAATGGAAATAAAGCTACCGAAAACCAATGTTGTCACAAGATAAATGTTCCTTATTTTACTAATATGCGTATGAACATTCATCCATTTTTAGAGACACATTTTTTGTGGCAACAGCATTAAATAACTTTAATGCACAGGCTCACCTGTTTGTAACTGACAACTATTTCACAATAGTAAAGTACACAGCATAATGATGTATGTTCACTTATGTGTAATTGGGCACTTTTTATAAGTTAGTTATAGCTGAAATATTATACCCTGTATTGTGATAAGATGGGAAAATAAAGCTGTACCTTGATTAATCTCAGTACTAAGAATAAAATTTTCAATATCTCTTGATACATTGAAAAGATATAGACTGTAGACAATAAGGCTGGCAATGCTCTACCCCAAGATGTCTTGAGGGATAATAATAGCAACTGGTGAAGTGGTATAATTATTCAGTGCTATATATTTGTGAAGTTCTTTTACATATAGCTCATTTATTTCTTGCAACTACTCTTTGAAGCAGAAATTTTGACTCATTTTATAAAAGGAAATGTGAGTCATTGTTGCTGGAAAATGGCTAGCATCCATTCTGAATCCTCTTGCAACTCAAAGGCTGTTTGTTTGGTATTTGTATCAAGAAATATTGCCAGTTTACAGAAATTGGTCCAACTTCAAATTGGCCAATGTGTCTGCCCAAGTACCAAGAAAATGTATTTCAGGGACCAAACATAAACCTAAAAAGCACAAAAGAGAAGACAAAATCTCCTACATAAATACAAGGTCACATATTTAGTGAGTGATTAGTAGTGATAATCACAGTACGAAAGGCATCTTTACAAAGTTCCTCTCATTTTATCCTTATTTATCATTGGAGATATGTAGAATGATTCTTATCACAAACCCTCAAAGAGGCATTATATTAACAATATAATGTGTTCAATAATATAAACCATGTCTTACTTTCTGTTTGTGCTACTGAATATGTTCATTCGTATCCATAGATGACCCTAAAACCTACAAAACACAAAAACTTAAGTGTGTGGTAGAATACAGTGACAGAGTAGTAACTGATCATGAAGGGTTCTTCTTTCCCCTAAGAATTAAATATTTGGTAACACTGTCACAGGTTACATGTCAGGTGCAGCCTCTCTCCAAGGTCCTGAAGACCTGACAGGGCACCAGCCCATTCTCTCAGCACAGCATAATTAGCTAACTTGTACAATATATTGAGAATATTCACACCTTAGCTTTGGTTAACAATGTAAAGATCTGCATGTAATTGTAATAGCAGAAATTCACTTGAGTTGCCTGTGGACTAGCCAAGTATGAAAAACTTGTTCAGGAAATAATACAAACTAACCAAAGCAACTTTACTTCTGGGCTTACTCTAGATTCAAGCTGAAGTAGTTAGTGGTTTGAAGCTTTTGTTCTCTAAGAAATGCTATGTAGCCTTTAAATTTCTAAGAGCCAGTAGAAGGGACTTTAGAGCATATCTATTTGGATTCTCTTATATTCCATACTAGAGAACCATGACCAATACCCAGACATCACATCACTTTTGGAATACCAGAAAACTTGAGTTTTTAAAATATTATATATGTGCATTTACTATCTTCATTTTGCTTATTAAAGACAAATACAGCATCATGGTAACTTATTTTTGAAATGACATTGATGAACTAATTTGTTGGTGAAAGTATCTGAAGAATTTAATAACATTTATGTATTCAAGTATTTAACATCTATGTTTACAACTTATGAAAATTACTACATACTAAGGCAGTAAGATGTTGAAGAAATCTCTATCTTCAGAGTCAGACAGACTTAGACTAGAATCTTGACTCTGCCACACACTACCTGTGTGAGCTTGAGCCAATTATTCCACCTCCCTGTGCCTAAGTTTCCTTATAGGAAAATGGTAATACAATGTCATCTTCTTCAATAGGGTTGTTATAATATTCTGTAAGCTCAAAGCTCTTGCCAAATAATCTTCCTTGTTTTTGTATGTGAGTGTGTGTGTATGCTACAAACTATGGTCAAACTCAGAGAGGCAGTAGAATGGACCAGGAATTAGTGTATTTCGACACATTTGATACTTATCTTGTATAATACACCTAATTTCCCTGACCATGAGTTTCTACATCTGTGAAAGCTTTCTTACCTTCTTTGGAAAGTTATTGTGAGTTCAAATTGGAATAACACGTGTGTGATAAAACTATAATGTGCTAGATCAATGTAGAGGACTATTAAAGTATTACTCAGAAGAGATTCAGAACCCTTTACCTCTTTTTCTGAAATATCTTGTTCAAATTTTCAGCAATCAGAAAGGTTTCTATAGTGAAGACATCAGTGAAACCTATTAAGGATCTCAGAATGAGCTCATTTTTTCTCATCCTGTCCATGGCACTCACCCATGTCACTAAAGACAGAGATTAGAGCTATATGAACATAAGCATCCATCTGAAAGAGGGGCATACATCCTTGCCTCTATGGTCCACTGGAAGCAAATAAGGATTTTGTTTTCTGAGGGCTGGGGGGTGGGCTTGGATGAGGGTAAAGGGCAGAAAACTGTACTTGAACAACAATTAAAATAAAAACATGCAAAAAAAAAGGATTTTGTTTTCTATTAAAGAGAAAGAGAACATCAATTCCACTTCCAGGTAGCCACCCTTTGAAAATTCTCACATATACACAGGGACATATACAGAACGTTCATTCCAGCTTTCTTTGAAATAATAAAAAGTGAAAACCTAACTCTCCCTCAGAAGACAACAAATTAACAAAGTGGTTAATTTATACAATGCATTCAGCAGTTAATATGAATGAACTGGGTCAGTTCTATTGGAACAGGGCCACATTAATGTGTTTACATGTTGTCTGAGTCTGCTTTCTTACTACAATGAATGGTTGTGACAGAATTGTAATGGCCAACAAAGCCAAAGGTCTTTACCATCTGATCTTTTATAGAATTTGCTGACTTCCAAACTAGATAAACATTTATGAACATAAATTAATCTCAAAAGTGTATTTTTATAAAGCGGGATACACACACATATCTTTCCATATATATACATATATATATACATATACATATACATCACTGACTTCATTTATATAACATATTTAAACATACTATAAACAAAGTTTAGTCAATGTACAAAAACACAAAAGTGATCAAAAGTATAATATACTGCAACTTTCAAGTATTGATTCTTCTGGAGAGGATGAAAAGATGAAATGTTTGAGAATAAGGTTTTAGCTACACCTTTAATCTTTTATTTCTTTTTTTTAAAGAAATCTGGACTCTCATTGTCCCACAACCACTTCAAAATTACAACTAAACTACAGAACAACCATCATTCAGAACCACCTGAAATCTAGCAGAAGGGAAGTCCTACAATCAAGGATATAAGAAGCCACAACAAAAGTGGTAAGAGGGGTGGAGACACAGAACAGGCTGCTCCCATACCCATATGTGGTGGATAAAACCCAGGAAATGTATCTGGGCTGTGAAGCAAGGGGTCCCAGCCCCACACCAGGCCCCCAGCCCAGAGTTTCAGTGCCAGGAAGAGAAGTCCCAGTACCTTCTGGCTATAAAAACCAGCAGGGACTGTGGCTGAGTGAGATGGAGGGCTTCTGGAGACTCAGGCTGTTCTCTTAAAGGGGCTGTGCTCAGACTTATTTGGTCTCACTCTCTTTGAGTTCTAGCACTGGGGCAGCAGCCTGAAAGGCACCACGGACATAGAGGAGAAACTGAATTGTCTGGCTTCAGGGTGAGAGCTGGAGGGACAGCTTTCTCCCAGACAGAAGTGCTGGCAAAGGCCATTGTTACTTTTTCTTTGTCCCCCTCTTTGGAGTCTGAGACTCCCCCCAAAGAGCCAGCAAGCAGGCACCATATCTGAGTTTCCATCAACCTAGCTATCACTGTTCGCCCCACCCTGGTGATTCCCAGAGACCCCACCCCACTCAATTTGTGACCCCATCTAAGCTGCTTCCAGAGGCTTTTCCATTCAAATGGCCTGTCTTGACTCATGCTTTAAGCTTAATTAAAATATCTCAAACAAGCAGCACCTGGCTTCGCATGCACTATACCTCTTGGTAAGTGGTCCCAAGCCCAGCACTAGTGGCAGCTACCTTTGGTTCACAGCTTGGCCTCTCCTGGGCACTTCCAAGTCCAGACACACAGCAGCCATCTGCAAATTGTTCTGTAGCTCATGCTGGGTGGCCCCAAGCAGAACCCAGGCTGAATTTGACCTGCAACTGTGGGAGGCCTCAGAGCCAGTGCACCTTGTAGACAGCTTCAGATTGCATTAAAGCACCACCCAACCACCTACACAAGTGGTACACTCAAGGGGAGAACTCAGAAGGCACCTGAGCCCTTCTGAAGTAAGTCCTGCTATGTAGGGTTGGCTCCTGCATGGCTGATCCTCCACAGTTGTCATAGACAGTCCTCACAGTAAATTCTTCCCATTGAGGTGTCAACAGCAATCAAGGCTCAACTACAAGAGGGTGTACACCACCAACATGTGTGTGTGTGGGGTGGCAGTGAGCCACACCTGGAGTGCACAGCTCAGATGAACAGGGAGGCTGTGCCAGTAAACCCTACAGAACAGAACAGAACTCCAGAAAAAGAAATAAACAAAATGGAGACAAGCAATGTACTAGGTGCAGAGTTCAAAACACTGGTTATAAGGATATTCAGTGAACTTAGTGAGAACTTCAGCAGCCTAAAAAAGGACATGGAAGCCATACAAAGGGGCCAGTCAGAAATGGAGTTTACACTATCTGAAATGAAAAAATAATTTACAGGGAATCCACAATAGAGTAGATGAAGCTGAGAATCAAATCAGTGATTTGGAATATATGGTAGCAAAAACACTCAATCAGAACAACAAGAAGAAAAAAAGTTTAAAAAATGAAGATAATGTAAGGAGTCTCTGGGACAATTTCAAGTATACAAATATTCATATCATGGGGCTGCCAGAAAGAGAAGAGAGAGCAAGAAATTGGAAACCTATTTGAAATAATGACAGAAAAATTCCCTAACCAGTTGAAGGAAATATACATACAAGTCCAGGAATCACAGAGAGTCCCAAACAAGGTGAACCCAAAGAGACCCACACCAAGGCTCATCATAATTAAAATGCCAAAGGTTAAAGACAAAAAGAGAATCATAAAAGCAGCAAGAGATAAGCAGTCAGTTACCTGCAAGGGAGCTTCCATAATACTGTCAGCTGATTTCTCAGTAGAAACTGTGCATGCCAGAAAGGATAGCAAGAAATATTCAAAGTGATGAAAAGCAAGGACTCACAACCAAGATTACTCTACCCTGCAAAACTATCATTTAGAATCAAAGTACCTATGAAGAGCTTCCCAGACAAGAAAAAGCTAAAGGAGTTCATTACCACAAAACCAGGATTACATGGAATGTTAAAGGGTATTCTTTAAGAAGAAGAAGAAAAAAGATCAAAACCATGAGCAATATAAATGACAATAAATATACATTTGTCAACAATTGAACATAAGAAACAAAATAAATGAACAAGCAGGACAGGAACAGACTCATAGATACAGAGAACAATTGATGGTTGCCAGATGGGAGGAGAGTTGGGAGGATGGGTAAAAAAGGGAAAAGGATTAAAAAGTACAAATTGGTAGTTACAGAACAGTAATGGAGATGTAAACTACAGCATAGGGGATATAGTCAATAATATTATAATAACTATGTATGGTGTCTGGGTATGAGATTTATTGGAATGATCACTTAGTAAGATATATAATGTTTAACCACTGAGGTATACCCCTGAAACTAATATAATGTATGTCAAGTGTAATTGAAAAATAAAAAATAATTTAAAAATTAAATAAAAAAGAGAAATCTGAAGCAGATATAATATAAACTATCAGTATCAATTTAATGTTGGCAGTACATACTTAAATGTGTGTTATATGTTTTTCTATATTTTTATATGTTTGAAATAGTTTCAAAATTTAGAAAATAATGAATGAAAATGTACACAAAGATAAAATAATGTGCATAAGGGTTTGTCTTCCAGGATATTTATCACAGTACTCTTTCGTACTGTGATTTCTTTCATTTATAAATGAATGAAAATAAACAAACTCAATGTCCAGCAAAAGGGGATTGATTAAATTAGTTATAGAACATTCATATGAATGCAATAATGAAAACACTTCTATAAGCAACCTAAATTCCATTAAGAGTAGAACAGATAGATAGTGGTTTGCTCATACAGGAGAATACTACAATATGAGGCACAGAGAGTGAACTACAGTTTAAAGTAACAATATGGGTCAATCTAACAAAATTTGATGAGCAAAGAAAGCCAGACCCAAAGCAGTAGGTATTATATAATCCATTTAGATGAAGTTCAAAAACAGGCAAAGTTAACTGAGTTAGAAGTCAAGTTGGTTACCTCAGTGAGAGATGGAGGAGCTAATGTGGATGGAGGAGTGGTACAAGAGAGTCTCTGAGGTCCTGGAAGTGTCCTATAACTTGACATAGGAGGTATGTGGTCATAGGTGGGTGCAGCATGGGGGGACACTATGCAGGTAGACACATAAATGCACTGAGTTATACAAGTTAAAATCTGTGTACTCCACTGTATACTAAAATACATTTTTAAAGTATTTTTGTTGAAGAATATTGAATTACTTGAGGGAATGTTTGGAATACATTGCTGAATGAAAGAAAAGTTAAAAGGCAGTAGGCATAATATGATCCCCCAAAATGTAATGTAATATGAATGTATATATATATTGTCAGTCCTGAAAATAAAATATTGTTACAACCCATTCCACATTTCCTTGCATTTATGTAGTATCGGAATAGATAGTCTGCAAAGATGACTACACTTCTGCAGTTGAACCACACTTCTAAATTTGGGACTTGCAGAGCCCCCTCCCACACCAAATCTAGGCTGGCCTATGACTCATATCAACCAGGAGAAATGTGGTAGAAATGCCAGGCCCAACCTTTGAGAGGTTGTCCTTGGATCAGATACATTTAGGAACCTTGAACTGTCATGTGAGGAGTCTGGCTGCCCTGTTGGAAAGACCACTTGGTGAGACTATGTGGAGATACCATGTGGAAAGATAGAAGCTTCAAGTCTGTATGGAGAGAGAAAGGAAGAGATCGAGAAGGGGGCCTGACTACCCCAGCCCCTCAGCTGAGCTCAGACTGCCAACCATCCCCTCTAAGGCCTCATAGAAGTGAACCATCAGATCGCTCCCCCACTGAATGACTGCAGTTGCAGCTGACAACAAAAGGAGCAGAACCACCTAGCTAAGTAACTCAAATAAAGAAATGGTGGTTGTTTTAACCTACTGAGTTGAGGGGTGGTTTGTTAACCAGCAAGAGATAACTGAGACACTGACCCAGCTCCGTTTTATCAGAAATGTGGTAGGCATGTCTATGTTATTGTCTACTAACATCTCAAATTCAGCTTATCTACACAGAACTAACCATCTTCCCCATGCCCCCATCCTCCTGTGTTCCTCATAGCGAATACCACACCATCATCTGCAGGGTTGCCCAGCAGCCCCACAGATGGGAAGGGGAAACTCATTAGATTTTAAGCTGTGATACCACTGTCATTCTATCCCCAATAATCTGCCAGGCCTGGCAATTATGCCTGCTCACAAACCACTTGTTGAAAGAGAAAATGAATATATACAGTTCTGCACATTGTTCTATGTTCTCACACTTTCATTTCCTATGCTGCCTCCGTTACCACCAACACTTTCCCATTGATCGTTGATTTGATTAACTCTATCTTTAAGATTAGGCTGGAAGTCACCTTTTCCAGTGTGTCGCCCGCACCCCTGGCCCTTTGTGTTCCCAGGGCAGTCATGCATAGTGAGAGGCACCACTACACAATAAAAACAGCACATGAAGGCAGGATACAAAGCCTGCCTCTGCTGTCTGTTGAGGTCACACTCTCTCTGACATGCTCCCTAAGGTGTTTCTCCCTCATCACTGTGCAGGCTTGTTTCCTGCAGCCTCTCCACTATTGAAGCTGAGCCATGAGACTTTTTACTCAACTAAGATGGCTGAGCAGGTGCTGCCTAAACTACAGAAATCCTTGATGTGCTTTAAGCTCAGGCTGACTTTAACTAGAGTCATGTAGTGAGATAACAGTCAAACAATTCAGGTGTGGTGAGAGAAAGGGCTTTCTAAATTCCAAAAACTCTCCGTATAACTGATCAATAGTTGGGGATGGCCAACTTGAATTAGATAGTTTGGGGTCTAGATAGTCCTAGGTGACTTCTGGGGGAGGCTTGCAGGGAGCTGTGGCCTATCATGGAATTGACGAAGCTCCCAGATGAAGGGGAGCTGACCAGAGCAGGAGAGCAGGTCGGTCACCACCCCTGGGATTGGATCAGGTCAAGTCCAATACGTGGAAGGCCTGCTGCACCAGCTGGAGCTGAGGTGAGATAAAGTCAGCTGGGAAAGTGTGGGGGCACAATATTGAGGAGTGGAGGTGAGCTGTAGAGACCCTAGACTGACGATGCTGAGGAACCAGATCTCAGACCAGGTTAGCTGCAGACACACCAGCACTGGGGCCTGTGTGGCTCCCAAAGAGTCATCCCAAAGAGGTGGGACCAGCAGAGACCCTAGGCCATCACCCAAATACCAGGGCTGAGGGATCACTCTCAGCCAGTGGGAGCCAGTGGACAAGAGTGTGTCAGGAGGAAACATGAGCTCCTGCTTAAACACAGTTTCGTGTTAGGAAGAAAGAGAAGGATGAAGAAAGGAGCCTCAGTAGAGAGTTGAACTTCCAAATCACTGTTTTAAACTGAAAAGGGCTGGAAGAAGTAGAGCTGCATGTAAGGAACATGTTTAAGTGGGTGTTCCTATCAGCAGGAATCTCATCCGGTATGAGATGAGCTTGGTCACAGATGGCAGAGGAGTCGAGTATAGTATGTAAATTTCAACTCTGACCACATACAAACGGGCTGGGCGAACTTATTAGGTAGTGAAGCTCTCCAGGCCTTATTTTCTTCATCTGTAAAGTGAGGGTAATTGCACCTACATCAGAGTCATGTGGTGAGGAGTATATGATATAAGATCTTGTAGGAATAGTGCTGGAAGTGGAGTTGGTCCTGAAAATGTGGCAGGTGTTACCTTTCCCTCTCTGATAACACCACAGAATTTTCATGGTTGGTTGTCTTCCCCACTTTGTCTAGGCATTCAGCTTACTAGACGATAGGCAACTCAAGGACTGGGACTCATCTAACTCAGTTTGTGTCTTCAGCACTGAGCCTAGTACTGGGCACATGTTCGTTGAGTGAATTTATCTAGAAAAATAAAGGTAAGCAGGCTTAAGACTGGAGGCCTCAACAAGGACTGTAAGGCAGTCTGGAGAAGAGGCTCCATGAACCCACATTGGCTGTCTGCCTCCCAGAGGCTGTCTTTTTCCCCAGGGGTGAGGCTGATCCTGCCCCTAGGGTGCCAGAAACTGCCAACAGAAACCGTGGGTCTGAGGCTGTGGGTCGTGCCCGTCAAGACAGGCCTGAGCCATTACTGTTCACAAAGACTGTCAGATGTTAATGGCATGAGGACTGGCCATCTGCCATTGGAACCTGAACAGCTGCCTGGCAGGGAGAGGCATACAGACTGTTTACTGAGAGCCTGCAGGGGAAGCTTAAGGTCTAAGAAAGGGGTGAGGAAAGAATTGGGCAGGAAGGAGCGATGGGGACTCGCTTGACTAAAGAGAATAACTAATGGTACTGTGCAGTTACTCAGTGCCGGGCAATATGCCCGGACTTTCTCCGTGTTATCTCTCCGAATCTTCACAGCAACGTTCCTAAGAAGGTATTCTTAGTCCCAATTTGCAACTGAGAAAATGAAAGTCACAGAGTTCAAGTAATTTTCCCAGGGACACAGAGCCAGCAAGGGGCAAACACGACTGGAGCCAGGAAGTCAGAGTCCACAGAGCATGGCACACCCACAGACTCAGGGCACCCCTTGATCCCACACGTGCTTCCCACAGCAGCAGAATGCTCCCCAGCTGGGACATGATCCTGCCTCTCATCTTTCTGACCAGACCAGAAGTCGCCATACCTTCTCTCTTTTCAGTCCCCCTCACCCAACCTGTGCAAACACCCCGATGAAATCAGACTGCAGAGGGCTGGGAGGTGCTACCCTGCCTCAGCCAAGCTCTGTGCTATTCAGCAGCTCTCTGACCTGAGTTAGCTTTTCTGCCAAATACAACTATTTGACCTCTAAGACCTCTCAGCTCTCACAGTCTACAATTCAGTGAGTTGCCACCTCAAATGATTCCATTTCACAGGACTGTACTGAGCCTAACTGAAGATTATCAACCCCAAACAGGATCTGTTTTAAAATGTCACACTAGAAACATGTCCTTAGAAATACGTTTGTGTGATGAATGAGAGAGGCTGGCTCACAACAAAGAAAAGAGTAAAGTAAAAATGTTTGCACTGAGTACAGGGACCTCAAAGTTGGCTTTGAACATCACAAAAGCATGGCATGGGAGACACTAGTCATCAAACTGGCAGACTCAGTTTGTGGGGGCTGTGATTTACTCATGCAGGGACAGGTGTGGCTCAAGAGCATGTGCTGCCTGTGAGCAGTCTCTTCCTCTTATCGGCTTAGCCTCTACTCAGAAATCTCAGGAAATCTGTTCACGAAGAAGACCAGACAAATGTTATCAACTCTGTGCATTACATAAATGCTCCTGTCCATAGGGCAGCACAATACAGGGAAAATTTATTAAGGAAATAAAACATCCAAACATCTGCGGTAGAGATTTTACACCACAGGGAAACCATGTTCTGCACACATTTCTAAAGCACTTCAGCGTACCATCTCCGTAATTCCTGGTACCATGACAGAGAAGATACACCCTAAGCAGGTCCCTCAGCGTGCAGCCCCGGGGGCCTCTGGGAAGATGGTGCTGTTGACAGCAGTAGACAGTGTTGGTAATCAAATCAATGTCTTTAACATCCTGCTCCAAAATGAACAAACCCCTAAGAAAAATAAGCGGACCACTTTCTACTTTACCATCTTTGAATGGCAAACCAGACTGTCTGGCCAAATTCTTGGATTTTCAGCAGGTCAACAAGAATTTCCTACACTTCACAACTGCTAAAGAACCCATGGAAACTACTCAACAACTTCAAAATAGAGAGTGAGTGTGCCTGATGTCTTGCTAAATCAAGGGTCTCAGCACCTTGGCACATTAAGGTCCCTAAGCCAGCTCTAATTCATTGTCACTTGGGTGCTATCAGTTATCATCAAGTTTTCAACCCCTTGACTGGTCTCTGGGCTGATGCCCTCACTGCAGTCCTGTCCCTCCTGCTGGGGGGCCTTCCCCCAGCCCCCATTTCTTCTAATCCATGTCCTCCTCCTCCTCACAACCCAACTCACACACAATGCCAGGGTGACAAATGAGCAGTCAATTTAATTTCACTGCACTTGACAAGAACGCACACCAGATGGAAGGCCACAGAAAGTGCTGAGTGTCTTGAAAGGGAGGGGTGGGCTGTTTGGGGAGCTGTCACCATAACAACAGGAAAAGCACTGCTGAAGTTTCTATTCTGGTGCTGCCACTAATTACTATGAATGTTTCATTCGGCCCTGTGATCAGCCATCCCCAAAGCAGCCTGTTACCAGCAGATGGCTCGTTTTCTTCTCTCTAGAAAGTTAGCCAAAGACCACAGTTGTGTTTGGTTGTTTTGTTCTTTTTTAAAATACTGACAGTCTTGCAAATGCTTTGTTTTTATGTTGTATTGTAAGAGCTTAAATGCCTCAAGATTCTCTCCAAACAAACACCATACTGAGGAAATAAAAGACAGACCCAGTAACATGAACAAATTTAGTGTTCAAACACGTACAGGGCTGGGTGGGGGTGGGGAAGCTACTTATGTACTTACAAGATTAGAAATACTTAATAGGTCCCTCAATCAACCCCTCAGACAAGTGGATCCATATGAAAAAATTTTTGGAAGTTAAGCTATCCTTATTTATAGATT
This sequence comes from Tonatia bakeri, assembly GCA_004024845.1. NCBI lineage: Eukaryota > Metazoa > Chordata > Mammalia > Chiroptera > Phyllostomidae > Tonatia > Tonatia bakeri. The sequence goes on from PVIA01010691.1 coordinate 46,180, forward strand.
AAAAGTTTTACTCTGTAAGATTCAACCCAGAAAAGCTTAGGGTTGATATATAACCACATTTCAAACTGATGCAGAATTGGATGGCTTTGGTGTGGCTCTCGGGGCAAAAGTGAGAGTAAGTTTCATTGAAGATGACAACAATTCAATCTATTTTTTAAAGATTTTATTTATCTATTTTTAGAGAGGGGAAGGGAGGGAGAAAGAGACAGAGAGAAACATCCATGTGTGGTTGCCTCTTGTGCATTCCTTACTGGGGACCTGACCCTCAACCGAGGCATCTGCCCTGACAGGGAATCAAACTGACAACTCTTTGGTTTGCCGGCTAGCGCTCAATCCACTGAGCCACATCAGCCAGGGCTCAATCTATTTTTAAAAAGTTATTTATATTACCTATGTTCCATAAAGATTTGAGGCAACTTACCAGAAAATACATATAATATTTAAGGGTGAAAAAATGTTTGAGAGAAGTGATGTCAGAAAAACAACAGGTATGAAAATAAAGTTGGTATAAAAATAACACAAAACATATACATATCATACAGCTCAAGACACTTGATTGGGAAAAATGCCATATTGCAAGATATTTATTTCTTCCAGAAGCTAAAACAAATTCAATATTCATAAGAAGCACAACTTTTCTTGATGCTGGAGGCTGACAGAAATACCTCCCACACCTTCTCATGAAAAGGCACTATTGAAAAAAATTATTCATGACTCTCGTTAAAGAATATAAGTACAATCATTCCAATTTCACAAGTGCCTGATTTCACTTAATTCACTATTCAGGGAACTGTAGAAATAGATGTAAGGCCTGACACAATGGGCTTTTGTAGTGGAAAGATGGGGCTCAACTTCAAATACAACACAGAAAAGTGGGAATTTTTTTTTTAGATTTATTTATTTATTTATTTATTTATTTATTTTTATAGAGGGAAGGGAGGGAGAAATAGAGAGAGAGAGAGAGAGAGAGAGAGAAACATCAATGTGTGGTTGCTGAGGGACATGGCCTGCAACCCAGGCATGTGCCCTGACTGGGAATCGAACCTGCGATGCCTGGTTCACAGCCTGTGTTCAATCCACTGAGCTACACCAGCCAGGGCTTAAAAGTGGGAATTTATAGTAAGGAACAGAGTAGGGGGTCAGTAGATGGAAAATTACTGTGTAAGGGGAGATTCTGGCTAACCTGACCTAACAGGATCCTTGCTGAAGGCAGGCCAGGGTGGTCAGCTATCACCTGGTGGGGGATGGTATAGGGGGAGGAGGAACACTGTCAGTACCATTTGATCAGATATTAAGGATGGGGGATTCTGGCTAAACTGACTTAGAAGAATTCTTGTTAAAACCAGACAATGCAGAGATAAACACAGAAGCCGAAAAGTCAAGGCCTGGTTGAAAAAGAACTTAGAGAAGCCTGATCAGAATTTGGTCAGGGAGAGAATCTTCTTCAGTGTTCATAGCAGCTTTTCAATTGCAGCTGTCTCTGGGCAGTCTACGTGTTTCTTAAAATGTACCCCATTGCCAGCTCTTAGCTGAGGAGGCAAAACACTGTGATTTAAGTGTAGAACCCAAAGATGGTGGAGCACCAGGAAGAATGTTCTGACGGGAAATGCTGCCACAATGGGGTCCATCTTGTCCTTGCAGGTCAGCAATTCTTAATGGGGAGGGCTGGAGAACCACTGATCACTGAGTCATAATGAAGGAGGTGTCATTTTAAAAAGCATATTTATTATTATAATATACTTTTTATTTTAAAATCAGAAAAATATGTTTAAGAGAGAAATAAAAGAAATAAGACAAAAAAATCTCTAGACTCTAGAGATAAACAGAAAGCAATAATTCTCAACCAAGAAGGTATAATATAATCTTTAGGGTATGTGAAATCTTTGTGTTAATCGAAAGCATAAGGAATCAAAAGCAATGATGTAGAATGCTGGTCAGATGATTAAATAAAGAGAATTCAATCATCAAAAAGAGGCAAAACTTTTGAATACAAGAATGTACTCTAGGAATTATGCCATTAAAATCAGTAGTGGAATTTCAAGGGACTCTGAATAGCCAAAAAGTCTTGGAAAAAAAAAAAAGCAAATTTGGAGTATTCATACTTCCTGATTTCAAAATTTACTACAGAGCTGCAATAAATAATAAAGTAGTGTGGTAGTGGCATAAAGAAAGATGTATCAAACAATAGAATCAAATAAGTACCTAGAAATGAATCTTTGCATATATATAATGAAATAATTTTTGACAAGAGTGCTAAGACTATAAAGTTGGGGAAGGACAGTCCTTTCAACAAATGGTGCTGGAAAAACTGAATATATATACACAAAAGAATGAAGTTGGACCTTTACCTTGAACTATATACAAAAATTAATCCAAAATAGATCAAAGACCTAGAATAACAACTATAACTATAAAGCCCTTAGAAAAATTTCATGTGAAAGAGTTTCATATTGGATTGGGCAGTGATTTCATGGATAAGAATCCAAAAGCACATGCAACAACACAAAAATAGAGAACATACTTCCAGTCAAGATGGAGGCATAGGTGGATACACTGTGCTCCTCACACAACCAAAAGAAGGCCAACAACAAATTTAAAAACAAAAAACAACCAGAAATGACAGAAAATTGAACCGTATGAAAGTCTGACAACCAAAGGGATCGAAAAGAACATTCATCCAGACCAGTAGGAGCGGCAGAGGCAGGCAGCTGGGTCTGAGAGGACTCACGGCAAGGTGGTGGCTGGAGAACTGTAGTGAGTGGCAGCTGGTGGAATGGGCAGTCACACATTTGCATGCGGATAAACCAGGAAGAATAACTGGGGAGCCAGATGGACTGCACAACCCAGGGTTCCAGCACAGGGAAATAAAACCTCAAAATCTCTGACTGGAAATCCTGAGGAGGTTGAGGTAGTGGGTGAAACTCTCAGCCTCACAGGAGAGTTTGCTGGAGAGACCCAAAGGGTCCTAGAATGTACACAAGACCACCCACCTAGGAATCAGCACCAGAAGGGCCCAATTTTCTAGTGGGTAGTGGCAGAGAGCTGAACAAGATGCATTGCTCCTTCTTTGGCCCCTCCCCCACATACAGCACCACAAAGTAGCACCATGAAGCAGTGATTTGTGTGTCCCTGCCCTGGCCAATACCTAAGGCTCTTCCCCTTACTACATAACAGGCATACAGAAACAAAAAAAAATGGCCCATATGAAAGAATAAATCAAAGCTACAGAAAAAATACAACTAAGTGACAAAGAGATAGCCAACCTATCAGATGCACAGTTCAAAACACTGATAATCAGGCTGCTCACAGAAATGGTTGAGTATTGTCACAAAATAGAGGAAAAGGTAAAGGCTATCAAAAGTGAAATAAAGGAAAATGTACAGGGAACCAACAGTGAAGAGAAGGAAACTGGGACTCAAATCAATGGTTTGGAGCAGAAGGAAGAAATAAACACTCAACCAGAACAGAATGAAGAAACAAGAATTCAAAAAAGATGAGAGACTGAGGAACCTCCAGGAAAACTTTATTCATTCCAACATCTGGATCATAAGGGTGCCAGAAGAGAAGAGGAAGACCAAGAAATTGAAAACATATTTGAACAAATAATGAAGGAGAACTTCCCCAATCTGGCAAAGGAAATAGACTTCCAGCAAGTCCAGGAAGCCCAGACAGTCCCAAAGAATTTGGACCCAAGGAAGCACACACCAAGGCACATCAGAATTAGGTTACCGAAGATTAAAGATAGGGAGAAAATCTTAAAAGCAGAGGAGAAAAGGAGAAAGTTACCTACAAAGGAGTGCCCATAAGACTGTCAGCTGATTTCTCAAAAGAAACCTTGTAGGCAAGAAGGGGCTGGAAAATAGTATTCA
>PVIA01010692.1:5123-50129 GCA_004024845.1 Tonatia bakeri
ACCTCCACCTCCACTACCACCACCATCACCACCTCCACCATCACCACCACCTCCATCACCATCAACACCTCCATCACCATCACCACCTCCACCACCATCACCACCTTCATCACCTCTACCACCACCATCACCACCTCTACCATCACCTCCACTATCACAACCACCTCCATTACCTCCACCTCCACTACCACCACCATCACCACCTCCACCATCACCACCACCTCCACCACCTCCACCATCACCACCACCTCCATCACCATCACCATCTCCATCACCACCTCCACCACCACCATCTCCACCACCACCTCCACCAGAAGGTCAATGATTCTCAAACTTTGTTCTTAGGACCAGAAGCAGCAGAGTGGGAAACTGTTAGAAATGCAAATTCTTAGGCCCCATTCCAGACTTAAGAGAATCAGACACTGGTTATGGGGCAGCCCTCAGGTGGATGCTGAAGTTGGGAACTGCTGCTTTAGGTGAATTTCTAGGACACCCTTAAGTCAGCCCTTCAACAATGTACCCTCCAAATTTGTGAAAATATGCCTGTTATATGAAGTCAGAAGAGAAACAAAACAACTTTTACTTCTCTAGGTAATGCAGATGACATTTGCTAGCACTTACTGGCGCACTGTGCCTGACCACATCAGTTTGTGGCTTACTGTCTTCAAGAGCTTTGAGAGGCGAGTACTAGTCTTATCTTCATTTGACGAGAGAGGAGTGGAGGCTCCGAAAGATGAGGTAACTTGTCCCCAAGGTTATACGGGTTATGCAGAGGGAAATTGAAACCAGGCTCATTTAGCTCCAGAATTTTGCTTTCAACTACTGTTAAACATTTTATTTTATTTTATTTTATTTGTTTTAAAGATTTTATTTATTTATTTTAGAGAGGGAAGGGAGGGGGAGAGAGAGAGAGAGAGAGAGAGAGAGAGAGAGAGAAACATCAGTGTGTGGTTGCTGGGGGACCTGGCCTGCAACCTAGGCATGTGCCCTGACTGGGAATCGAACCTGCGATGCCTGGTTCGCAGCCCACGCTCAGTCCACTGAGCTACACCAGCCAGGGCTCAACTACTGTTAAACATTTTAATCGGCAGAATCATACGTGTAAATGTAGTGGAATTGTGCAGCGTTAGTCAGACTCACTCCCTAGTTAGCTTAAGAAGAAACAGGCCCAGAAAGACTTGCCTAAGGTCACATTGTTCCCTTCTGTTCAGTGGGCTAGAACCCAGGGCCTCTGGTCCTCAATCAGCCCTTTGACAAATCGGAGATGCATACAAGAACATTCCACACACCTTTGGGACAGAGCGGGGAAATAAATCAGTAGGAGGCTAGGAAGGGGATAATCAATGGCTGGTCATATTTGAAACCAGTGGTGATAGGGATGCCTTCTGCCTTGGAAACAGCAGAGGAGTCTGCAGCGTCTTGTGGAAACAGGAGATGGGTTCTTGGTTAGCAACTCAGGAGCAGCCAAAAGCCACTCCCCACTGCTGTCTCTATCCATAGTCCAGGCGCCCACGTTGTTGGGCACTCCTGAGGGCTGCGGAGTGGCTGTCACACTTCCAGCCAGGGGAACCACATGTGGTCCTGGGCTGTGTCCCTGCTTTTCTCTCCCCACGGCTCCTTCCATTGTGAGGCCCACAGATCGCCCCTGGGCCAATTTCAGTGGAAGCTTCTCCTCCACGTGCAGGTGAAGGACGGCATGTGCAGAGGTAGCTGTGGCCCCTTGGGTGGACAGCCTCAAAACCCCCACTGGCGGAGCGGAGAGAGGACCTCTGGGCCTGCCCCGGCTGTGCTGCCTTATTTCCAAGCTCCCTTTCTCTCCTCTTTGCTCTCTAGAACCTCCTGGCTTTCCTTTGGTTTCTTGAGGTTAAAACAAGCACCAACAAACACCCTCACACCTAACTCCTTCCTGTTTTAGGGCTTTTTCCTTTGTCTGAACACCCTCCCACCCCAAGGCCTCCCTTCCCCTCCGAAGGTGCTACATCCTATTGGTTCTCCCCATTCATTTCTTTCATGGCTCTTGCCACACATTGAAATTGTACATGGCGTTCCCGTGTGATCCCCCTCATAAGCGGTCAGAGTGGAAGGGCAGGATGCGTGTCTCCACTCCGCAGCCCAGCAGGGTGCCTTGCTCGATGCACACTGTATTACCGGGCCTTGATAAATACTACATTCAGACTAAGAAATACTTATGGCTCTCAGTAAGTACCAGTTGAATGAGTGAACATGGCCTTCCAGGAGCCATTCCCCAAGGTCCAAACACGTTCCCCAAATCGATGCAGCCTGGGTCTCCCCCTCCCCCACATCCCACTCAACTGAAACCCCTACCGGTGTTCACAACCATCCTGCAGTTCATGGCCTATTTCAGGGTTTCCACGCTCTGTGTAAGGAAAGCTACAAAGATGTCCGTGGAAAGACAGACGCGCGCGGGGAAGGGGGCGAGCGCGGAGCCTGCGTTTGCGTTTTGTGTTGGATCTATCCCTAGGACCCAGGACCCCAGGTTCAGGTGTGCCGCAGCGGGTGTCCGCACCGCGTCCGCTTTAAGGGGCGGTGCCAGAGCCGGCGGGCGGGGCGCTCCCGGAAGACGCCGCCGCTCGGCCTCTGCGCGCCATCCCCCGGCCTCCGCGCCCGATTCCCGGCCCTCTGCATACGCTGCCAGCTCTCGGCGCTGGACCCTCTGCCTTCCGCACCTCCTCCCGCTCTCGGTGCTCCGATGCCAGGCTGTCCGCGCCCAACTCCCAAGCCCTAGCACCCCGACCCTCCGCCCTCCCTCGCTCGCCCTCGGGCCCCGGCCCCCCACGGGCCTCTGGGCTTCGACCCTTTGCAACACCCTGAGCCCGACACGACTCCACCCCCGTCCAGCCCCTCCGCACTCCGGCTATAGGCGGTGCCCGGCCACACCGGTGATCTCGTGCCGGGCCCTGGCACGCGCGGTGACACTGCGGTCGCCCGGCTCTGTTTCCGCCCGCGGGGCCACCTCGCGCAGGTCGCGTCCTCGCCCTGGGCCTGGCTTCGCATCTGGCTTGGCCCCTCCGGTTCTCACAGTGGATTCGGTTCTCAAAGTCCCGGTAGGCGCAGCTGGTCTCGGACGAAGGCCGCTGGCAGCCTCAAGCCTAGGGCCAAGGCCGTACCCGAAGGGAGGGAGTGGGGCGTGGAGCCCGGAGGGACGAATGGGCCGTCCCCTCCGGCGGGCAAGGCTGGGCAGGGTTGTGCGGCCGAGGGGGGAGTGCGGCCCGGTGTGGGGGGCGGTGCTGGGCGCGGGACTGGGCTTAGACTACACGTGAGCTGAACGGAAGGGGTCAGGCAGCTGCCCCACTTTTGAGTGGAATACTCAGCTGTGGTCCTGGACTCAAGTCAGCCTTGCCGAAAGTGTGCACATAGGTAGGTGCCCTTTAAGTGGAGGGCAGGCAGCCTAGGCTGTGGAACTCTGCGAGAGGATGGTGACTCCCTGGCGCTTCTCTGTTAGGGTCTGCTTGTCCTACTTAAGGGGTTTTGAGCTCAGAAAGGAACTCTGCCTTTTAAGACCCTCTGGATGCCCTCGAAATCCCAGACTCTGTTGGCTTCTGCTTGGCACTTTGCCCAAACTCGTCTCAGTCCATGGGGACATTGGTGAGGGGCCCCCTGAGAATGCCTATCAGCGAAGGGCCAGCTGGAGTGACCTGGCTGAAAATGGGCCCCCGGAGAGAGTCTCCCAAGACGGGTGGCATGGCTGCCTCCTTCTTTACCTCCGCCTTGGGCTGCGAGCTGGGGCTCTCCTGGTGAAATTCTTCCCTCTCCTCCTACTCTACCCTCTCACCTACCTGGCTCCCAGCATCTCCAGCCTCTGGCTGCACCTGCTTCTGAAAGCCACAGAGACCTCAGGCCCCACGTACATCAAACTGGGCCAGTGGGCCAGCACCCGGCGAGATCTCTTCTCAGAGGCCTTCTGTGCCCAGTTCTCCAAGCTACACGTCCGGGTGACTCCACACCCTTGGGCTCACACTGAGCACATCCTACAGCAGGCATTTGGGGAGGACTGGGGGAAGGTCCTCTGCTTTGAGAAGCAGGAACCTGTGGGTTCAGGCTGCGTGGCACAAGTGTACAAAGCACATGCCAACCCCGACTTCCTGGACAACGACAGCATCCAGAGACTCGCCAAGGCTTCCACGGTGCAGCCTTCTTCGGAAGCTGGGGCGGCTGCGGGGCTGAGAGCGCTCTTTGGGCCCCTGGAGAAGGGGTGGTGGTCTCAAGGAAGTCTTGCCGACCAGTCATTTCTAGAAAGGCTGCTTCTTCCTAAAGCTGACCTGGTTGGATCAGATGCAGTCGTGTCTCAGGCCTTGGCACCTGCCCACCCACCTCAACCACATCACCTCATCCCTGTGGCAGTGAAAGTAAGTGCTCTGGTGACTTCAGTGGGCCCTTCCTGTCTCTAAAATCTCCCTGACCCCTCGGAGCCACCCTAGACCAGGAAGGAACCCATCCTTTGCAAATCACCCCGCATTGCTTTCCCTCGGCTTGCACTAGCCTGACTTATCTGAGTGCCTATCATGGGCCAGCTGTTTTATTTCTTGGATTGAGGGAGAGGTGGTGTGCGTAGTCTGATAAAGGAAATGAAGAAGGTTTGGAGTTCGCTGCCTCTGTGGGCGGAGGAACCACTGGCCAGCTGACCTACTACACTGGGGTCAGGATAAATCGGAGACGGATAGGTCACACTTGCTGTGGTGAGCCCAAGATGGCAGTGTCCATCTTTACAGAAGTGGCTTTCTTCTCACTCCACGTCCCATCGCCCTGGCCAGGCTCCGTCTTTCTTGTCCCCACACTGTCCCGTCCCCGTTCAGCAGAACCCAGGGGGTCTGGCAAACACAGGTGGCAGGTCCTCTTGATGCTCTTTTGCCACCTGGGGAGGAACCTGCTCACATTTTCACCAAGCACCCCATGGTGACTTTTAGGTGCCCTTTGGGAACCCCAACCTAAATTTAGTGTGTTTGGGAACAAAAAGCCCATCTCCTCTTCCCAGGAAGCTGAGTGCAGTGCAGCAGAGATGCCGTCGGCATCCCCTCAGGGAAAGCACGAGGAGTGAGGGAGGCAGGAGCATCCTGGGTGTGGGGACCACTTCCCCCTTGCTCTAGAGAAGAGCCAGCTGGCTCTCCTTTGACGGTGGGATGCAGTCTGGTTGAGGGAATGACCGTGCCTTCACGATCCCCCTGCGGTCTCACTGCTCCTCTTTCCGGCAGGTGCTGCACCCTGGCCTGCTGTCCCAGGTGCAGATGGACCTGCTGCTGATGAAGATGGGCAGCCGAGCCCTTGCGCTTTTGCCAGGAATCAAGTGGCTTAGCTTGCCTGAGATAGTGGAGGAATTTGAGAAGCTCATGGTTCAACAGGTGAATTCTCCTCCCCTCAGTTATACATAGCATCCAACAGAGTTCCTGCCGTTAGCAGCTGTTTCGTAAGTGTTGAATGAATATTTCCCCGTAGGTCATGGCTAGTATGGTATGTTAGTCAGGGTAAGTAACACTAGTCAATATAACAAAGAACTCCCAAATCAGCAGCTTCATGCAGCAGGGTTATTGTTTAGTATCGAAGCTCCATGCAGGTGAACTGAAGGAGAGAGAGGAAGCTCTACTCCACAGCTACTCAGGGACCAATTTCCTCCCAAGTTCGGCACCGCCATCTTCAACATGTGTCATGTAGGGTCAGTGGATTTGGGAGAAAATCCATGGAGGACCGCGTGAGAGATTTTGTGGCCAGGTGTGGAAATGGTGAACATCACTCCTTCCTAGTCTACAGGTCAGCTCTAACCACCAGCGTCCTGCAAGGGTGCTCGGGAAGCCTTCGTAGTGCCTGGGGGAAAAGTGAAATCTTTCTGGCGGAACATAGTGTTTATCTTTAAGTGCCACGATCAAAGGCTGAACTCCAGGGTGATAGGAACTGTCAGCAAAGTCACACACTGTGCCTTTGTTTTGCTTTGTTTCCAGGGCTTTAGAGTAAACAAGGACCTGCTCCCAGCCTGCCCGGCCAGGCCGGCCCAGCCAGGCTGGGGTCTCAGGTCACCTGTTTAAGCAGCTGGACTTGGTAGACGCACTTCGGGGCCAACGTGGCTCCAAGCGGGCATCTGCCCCGGCTCTCTGTTGGTAGTGCAGAGGCCGGCAGGCTTCTAGAAGCAGTGTGCTAAGTCCTCATTTAGGTCCTTGGATGTAAGGTTTTAAGTCCAAGGGATGTGTTTTAGTGCTTAGAAGTCTTTGCTCTATGCTATGGAGTAGTGTGGCTTTGATAACAAAAGAAAATTAAAACAGCCCTAGCTGGTGTGGCCCAGTGGTTTGAGCGCTGGACTGTGAAGCAAAGGGTCGCTAGTTCGATTCCCAGTCAGGGCACATGCCTGGATTGCAGGCCAGGTCCCTGGTGGGGGCACATGAGAGACAACCATACACTGGTGTTTCTCTCCCTCTCTTTCTCCTTCCTTCCCCTTTCTCTAAAAATAAGTAAATAGAATCTTAAAAAAAGGAAGAAATTTAAAACAGAAAAAAGCTTATATTTCATTAACCATCTCTGCATTAGTTACCCTCAGTTCTACCACCCATCTGAGCTTCAGTTTGCCTTCTGGAAGTCCGATGGACATCACGGGGTCCCATCAGACTGAACTCAGACCTCTCTCTGTCGCACCCCATTGTGCCTACGGGCTGTGTCCAGTAGTCCTCTCACACTCCCAGGTGTGAAAGCTTAGAGTCTGGTGTCTGTTAGAAGCCGATGAACTAAGACCGAGTGAGCTTTGCCCATCCATAGGAATGTATTGTAGGCAGAGGGGGTTGACCTATCCACACCTGCAGACAGAGTTTCATTGGAGGCATAGCGGGAGTCTCTGTGGGTTCAGTTGGGGCTCAAGAGGGAAAGTAGTCCTTCTGTCCTGAGGGTCAAGGCTCCCGTGGCTCGAGTTGGGCCTTTACAGCTGGACCATGTGGGGGAGAGCATTCCAGTCAGCGAGAACAAGGAAGGCAGAGGGGCGGGGCCGGCCAGGTGGCCTGGGGAGTTTGGTACTGTGCAGATCTGGTGAAGCTAGAGTTTGGGGCGGTAGAGGGAGGGAGAGGCATAAAAGATGGATCTGAAGGGAGAAGTGGGGGCCAAACCATGACCTCCCCCTTGGGAGTGGCAGTGGGTGGAGAGCAGTCGATGGCACTGAGCACTGCTGGGTGTGGAGGGAAAGAGAAGGAGTCCTCTGCAGTGGCTCTTGGGTGACTGGGTGCATGTGGGTGTGTGTGAAAGTAAATTGTTTAGACATTAAGGTCAAGGGTCTCTGGACTTCCACAGGGCAATGCCTACATGTGCATGAATGTAAGTAGAGACTGGCAGAGGAGGACTGGACTGGAGGTCAAGGTTCTATCAGGAGGTGCTAGCTGTGGGCATGAGGGGCAGGAGAGGGAGAGCGAAAGCCAGTGAAGGTCAGGAGCTGAGACACATCACAGCGTCTGGGGCACCTGAGGAGGAATGGCCAGGAGGCCAGGCCCAGACAGGGCAGCTACAGGGCAGGGGTGGAAGCCCTGAGAGTGGAGAGAAGAGCGGTCAGGAAGAATGAGGTTGTAGATTTAATTAGGACAAAGATGAGACTGGGCCATTGAGTCTGGCGAGCGGGAGGCTTGGTGTGTCTGGGGGAACAGTGTCGGTGTGGCAGGATGGAGGGCAGAGTGGGTGGGAGGCAGCTCTGATCAAGGGGAGGGGCGGGAGGGTGGGCTAGTGAGGGCAGCTCCTGGAGAGGCCACAAAGCGGAGCCCCTGGGAGATGGGGGCGTCCGCTGGCTGGCGAGAAGGGGGTGGGCAGAGAAGCCACAGTACTGTGAGGGTGTCTGCTGTTGTAGCTTAGAGGAGTTCCCGGGAGGGTCGGGACTTTGGGGGAGGCCTTTAGTCAGAGCATGCCTCCTTCCATGTCCCTGGGGAGCTGGGTGGGAGAAGCAAGCAGAAGGCAGGGGCCTCTCTTAACTTGCTAGGTCCTTGGCAGTTCAGACGTAGGAATCCTGTGCCCCAACCACCCCCCACCTTTTCTCTCCATTTCTGTTTCCCTGTAGATCGACCTGCGCTACGAAGCTCGGAATCTGGAACACTTCCAGTGCAACTTCCTGAACGTGAAGTCCGTCCGCTTCCCCACCCCTCTGCACCCCTTCGTCACCAGGGATGTTTTGGTGGAGACATATGAAGTAAGAGTCCGAACTTACCTGGCCGTGCCTTTCACTCACAGCCGGGCTGTCTCCGCTTCACCCGAAGGCTTTAGTCTGAAAAGACAGGAGCCGAGAGAGCACACGGTTACCCCATGTGAGGAGCTTGCACGAGCCGTGAGGGTGGGCAGTGGGACAGCGAGGTGGCAGAGTGGCCTCAGACTTTGTGGATGTGAAGATCTGCTTTGCCACTTTATTTGCTGGGTGATGTTCATTTCCTCATGCGTGATGGCTGGCCACTGCTCCTGCCTCAGAGGGGTTTCCCAGCAGTCAGTGACACACTGAATGCAGAATGCCCTCAGCTGGAGTTTGCAGAGAGAAAGTTCTCAGCGAGTGTCTGTGTCATGTCCCCGGCCTTAGTGGGAGCCTGGTCCAGCCCCCTCTGTAAAGATGGTAATATGGCATGTAGGGAAGCGATGCCACCTCTCAACATTACTAAGCTGTGTGACCTTGAGCAAGTTACTTAAACTCTCTGGGCTTTAATTCTTCAATTAGTTAATCAGGGAAAACAAGATCACAGAGGGCTGCTCTGACATTTAAATAACTGACCTATATGAAATGCTTATTTGCTAGCTCCCCTTTCCCCTCCACCCACCCTTTTGTCCATTTCCCTGCTCAGGGTCATAGAACCCATTCATGTCTCTCGTGGCTGACTCTTGACCAGGAACTAGCTCTCCGGGGCCTGTTCCTGTCTCTTCCCACTGCACAGCAATGGCCTGACCTGTGGGTGGCAGAGGCAGCTGCCTCTCTAATAAGCCTATGGGACTTGTTTTCCTTTGAGAAGTGGAAGGGAAGGGAAATGTAAATGGGTTAAAATCAACTCATGGGCGACAGACTCACAGGGGTTCTAAGAAAGGAAAAGCTCTTTGGGTCAATGGGAAGGGAACACCATGTGCCCCGTGGGGGTGAGGAGCAGGGCTGTCCGGGGTAAAGCTGTCCCCTCCCTGATTTTCTCGAAGGAGAGTGTGCCAGTGTCCAGTTACCAGCAGGCAGGGATCCCCGTCGACTTGAAGAGGAAGATTGCTCGGCTGGGGATCAACATGCTCCTGAAGATGGTGAGCTCACGGCTGGGAGAGGGTACCCAGGCCCAGCATGTGGGGAACTGGCGGGGACACTGCTCAGCCACCGTGGGTGGAGGGCAAGCCAAGTGTAGAGTCTACTCTAGACATAGCTGAGCCTACCAGACACCCATTCCCTCTGCAGCTCTCTGCCCTGCATGTTCTCGGTGGCTTGTGCTCCATCCCCTTGCAAGGTGCTGTGGGAAGGGCCGACCCAAGTTGTCTACAAACGGCCTAAGACAATGTCGTATGTTATGTGCCACTTCGTTCGTTCAGTCAGCAAGTGTTTATTGAGCACTTGCTACGTGCCAGGAAGTGCTGGCTCTACAGTAGTGAGCAAAACAGACATGGTTACAGTGTGCAGAGAACTCGGTTTAGTAGGAAGACCAGCCGTGAATGAGTCAATTATATGTAGGGCAAGTACAGGTACCAGAGGATCATGTAAGAGGGGCCTGTCCCAGCCCAGAGATTTACTCAGGAAGTGGCTCCATCTCAGCCGGGATGTGAAGGAAGTCGAGGCGTCACCCATGCGAGGACAGCCTGGGAATGATTCGATGAACTGACACTCAGAAAGGACACAGTGAGCCCTAAGCAATGTCAGTCATTGTTGTCACCATCAGTAATAGTGGCAACCCAGCACTGTGGGCAGCTCACACGCAGGAGCACAGCATGGTCTAGGGCCCGAGGTCTTCCTGGTGGTTGGCACAGAAGAGAGTGGTTGAGGGCTGGCTGGCAGGGCCGAGGCTGGATAGGCAGGAGAGTGCCCAGGCCCAGAGGGTGCACAGTCGGGGTAGGGAGGCACCAGGTGTGTGGTCTGAGAGCGGGAGAGGACGGATGTGACGGAGAAGGAGCCACGGGGGCGGAGGTGAGCAGGATGGTGGTGTGGTAGGAGCTGACAGCGAGGTGGAGGCGGTAAGCATTCCTGCAGAGAGGACTCAGGGCAGCCCCGAGTCTACCCCAGCCCAGGGTCCGTGGGTGTGGAGGGTCAGCGGCCCCCACCTGCGGGGCTCCTGGAGAAGTGAGGTTGTTGTAGAAGAGCCAGGTTTCCACTCATCAGTGCAGTGGAAGGTTACTGGGCAGAGGACTTTGTCCCCAGTAACAGGGCTCCAAGGGGCACTGTGGGAGAGGGGAGGACGCAGAAGGGAGGCCAGGGCAGAAGCCCAGTAGGCAGTACCCACGGGTGGGGAGATCATGGGGAGCTTCCAGCTCCTGGGATCCAGGATGGGGGCAAATACCCGAGGGTTGAGCTGACAGCAAGGTGCCAGGAGGTTTGGCATCGGGGTCAGGTACCAGGAGCTTCCCCAGTTCCCAGGATTTTCACTGAGGTAGCAGCAGCCTCTGCGACCAGCGAAGCCAGGATCTGGACTGGGAGGGGCTCTGGCCGGCGTCCAGGAGGAAGGGCTCTGAGGAGTTTCCTGAGAGCCTCTCCAGAAGCGGCTGCTCTGTGCCTCTGCACCGGGTTTCTCCCTCCCCTTCCAGAAAGGTTGCTGGTGGTCTCTCTGACCACTGCGATGACCTCTCACAGGAGGCAGAGTTCTGTTCCACAAACTCACACCTGACTTCCTGTCCTTCACAGTCCCTGGGGCCTTCTCTCCTGCTTAGCACTGTCCAAGCCGTTTCTCCCTGCCTGCCCAGTTCTGGGTGCCGGGAGGTGGCTGTTGGTTTCGCTGTTAGACTCACTCTGTGGACACATGGAGGAGATGGAGGGCAAGTCTAATTTAGGAAGTATTTGAAATAAAGGAAGTTCCGTGAAGTTTAAGAGCACAGAGGTTTGGGGGAAATCTTTAAACCATGAGTAGATACTTATTTTAATTTGAATATTAACCACTTGGATCATAGAGTAAAAATAAGTCTTTTGAAATGCAGCATGGTCTTTGATTTTTTTTATGTTTCCTATAATCATTTTGAATGCTCTTGACTTCAAAATAACTCTTCTCTTGAAAGCCCCCCCGGCCCGTCCCTGTACAATTCTGAACTGACACCACCCAACAGTGAGGCTGTCTCATGGGCCCTCTGCTCTGCTGTGTGTCACGGGCGCTTTTCCCACACACGGCTGGCTGGCGATGGGGCGGTGAGGACGGACTCGGCCCTGAGGAGCGCCGATCTCTTTGCAGATATTTGTGGACAACTTCGTCCACGCAGACCTTCACCCTGGGAACATCCTGGTCCAGGGCGCCGATGGTCCTTCCGAGTGCCCAGAGGCGCGGCTGCAGCAGGTGGACGTCTGTGACGCGTTGGTGGCATCCGTGATGCCTGCGCAGTGCCCACTGCGCCTGGTGCTCCTGGATGCTGGCATTGTGGCTGAGCTGCAGACCGCGGACCTCAGGAACTTCCGGGCAGTTTTCATGGCTGTGGCGATGGGGCAGGTGAGACCCACTGGCCCCTTGGGAGCTGGGTCCAAATCTTTTAGGCTCTTGAGAACTTCGGGGCTCCTCAGCCTTTGTCATTCTGGTAAATGCCAGGTCTGCCACGGGTGCTCCGGACAGAAACGTCACGGCTCTAGTCAGAACGGGCTGGGGCCCGTGCCTGCGGCCAGTTCCAAGCAGCTCGAGGTTTGGGATGGGAAGAAACACCTCATTCCCAGGTGCCACTGTGTAGTTTGTGTGGCACTTTCTCCCTCCCTCGGCAAGCACACGGGTGGGCACGAGGAAGGCTACTCCTGCTTAGGAGGCTTCTGAGGGGGCGGACAGAGGCTTCGGCCTGAGCCAGTGCAAAGTGTCCTCTGGGCCGCAGTGGCACGTAGGGTGGGGCGTGTTCCCCTGCACGGGTTTGGGTGGAAGAAGGAGGTCACAGCCCAAGGAGGGACAGCTTGGCCCCTGAGCGGTCCTGTGGGAAGTGAAGGCATGAGCAGGAATCACTGGGGCAGATGGGTGTTTGGGAGACCATGAAGGCTGTGGGCAGAGGGTGTCCTGGGTGGAGGAGGCTGCGCACACAGGCTGGGCCAGCTGTGAGGACGGAATTCTGCTGGGGCAGGAAGGGAGCCTCCGAGGACGGCGTGGCTGGTCCAGCCCGGGGGCAGGTCCTGGTGGCTCTGAGGCCGGGCTGGTTGGTCAGCAGTGGCCAAAGCCAGGGCAGGAAGAGTTAGGTGCGAACAGCTAGGATATGGGGAAGTCTGGGCAGAGCACCTAGGTCTGTGCCCTCCTGACTCTGTAAAGTGTCTCTTCTTTGGCATCTGCCAGGGCCACAGAGTGGCTGAGCTCATCCTGCATCACGCTCGGGCCAGTGAGTGCAGGGACGTCGGGCGATTCAAGGCTGAGATGGCCACACTGGTGACCCAGGCCAGGAAGGACACCATCACCCTGGAGAAGGTGAGCAGGCCACTCGCGGGGCAGGGCCTTGCTCTTGCCCGGGGACAGAACAGACCCCAAGTTGAAGGGAGACCTTTTCATGGGGAGACGTCTTGGGCGGATTTGAGTTTCAGGGCAGATGAAGAACCAACCTTTCCTCTGCCTGCACCTCCCAGGTGGGAGGAGGCCCACTGAAATCTCTGGCTCTCAAGAGCGGTCCTTGGCCAGGTTCTCCAGGGTGGCCACGGAGGCACAATGTATAGTGTCGCACCCCTCCCTGTCTGGGGTGTAGCCGTTCTGGGGCTTCTCTGTTTGGAGCTCAGCCAAGCTTGGAGGGAGAGATGAGGAAGGTCTCTGAGCAGCCCACGGAATTAGCTCAAATTCACCTCCTTTATTTAGACCTGAGCCGGAGCCCAATTTGTGTCTTGCACTCAGTTCTAGGAAACCTGTTTTTCCCCCAAGTTCATGGTCTACACTAGCAGGATCAAGTCAGAGCAAGCAGGGGCCACGGACAGAGAGGAGCGGCAGCTGGCACCCAGGCACTGTCGATCACCCTTATGTAGTACGTGCTACGGGCAGACTCGCACGGGGTAGCCGGGCCTCCAGGCCTCTTCCTGGAAGGAGTCTGCATTGAGGCTCCTCATAATCGAGATGGGAGTCGGGTTCGTGCATGTGCAGTCCCCGAGTTTGTCAGGTAGTCCCTTTCCACTCCGTGGTGTGTGTGTGTGTGTGTGTGTGTGTGAGAGAGACACACACACACACACACACACACACACACACACACACACACAGAGAGAGAGAGAGAGGTTGGTGGGATGGGGGCAGGACAGGGGCCCAGAAGGGAGAGAAGTGGTGCCGGGGGCTCCGCACTCTCAGTCTGCAGTCAGCTTTATCTTACTCTCTTTTCCAGCTCCAAGTCTCCAGCCTTCTCTCCAGCGTCTTTAAGTTACTGATGACTCACAAGGTGAGGCCCCAGGCCCAGCTGAGCCTCCGTGCTCCCTTCAGCCTGTAGGGAGCTCTCTGGGGAGGCCGGCGGGAGGCCACAGCGTGCTGAGGAGCACTTCTCTCTATGAGAGCTCGTTTTCGACAACATTCTTGGCACCAATTGACCAGCATGAAGAGTACTGCCCCTGGGTACTCACTAGGTCCAGCACACTGTCGCCACACTGTCAGTCTGTCTCTGTCAGACTGCCGTCTGAGCATCTGTGATACTGAGTGGTGGAAAAATGGATTTACAAATCCATTTTTAAAAGTCTAACTAAAAGCTTTCATGCCCTTTCCCTCCTCCGTTCACATTAACGATGCTTGAGGTTAAGCTCAGTCTTCCTTAGCCAGGTCTTCCCTGTGTGGTGTGAAGTCTTGGGGTTGGGGGTGGCCTGAGGGGTGGTGTCTCTGGTACCGGTATGCTCAGAGGCCCCGGCACAGCTGTCCTGGCCTCCTGTCCCCTGGAGGGAGGTGGTCTCAGAGTTCTTCACCTTGGCCCTTGTTTGTCTCCTTGTGATGGAGTGTAGCCTTGGGCTGTTCTTCAAAGTAAAGCTGCCAACCAAGGGTGTAAGGAGCTGAGAGCAGGGAAGGGAAGGTTCTTATCCGAAGATGGGCTTTCCCATTGTTTCTCTTGAGGTTCCGGAGTCTGATAGTGAATACCGCATGGAAGAAGTAGCCGTTTGTCAAGGATCATAACACAGAATGAAGTCAGAGAGTTGGCTAGTCAGAAGAATGACCCTTATTTAGATTTATAATTTCTGATATACCTCTGAGATACTAATTTTATTATTTTTAAGTCATAGACATGCTATATATGAACACACGCACGTCCGTCCCCCTGCCCCCAATTTTTCCTTAGTAATACTGGCAGATGGGAGGCTGTGTGAGTAGATGAGACGGGGAAAACGATGGGAAGAGAATGTTACGTGGACAGTAAACATCAGATGGGCGGGTACAAGAGGCTGAGAGTGGACAACAACATGGTTAACCAGAACTCTCTCTATATGACCACACGGCCTTTGGAAAGAACCACTTATTTTCTGTTTCAGGTGAAGCTTGAGAGCAACTTTGCTTCCATTGTGTTTGCCATCATGGTGCTAGAGGGGCTTGGCCGCTCGCTGGACCCCAAACTGGACATCCTGGAGGCAGCAAAGCCCTTCCTGCTGAAAGGGCTAGTGTCTTCCCCGTGACTAGGGCCGTGGGTGTGCGGTGGTCTCTCTCTTGTCTGAGAACCAAAGACCACTCCCAACAGCCTCTCCTGGGACAGCTGGGACATTTACAAACTGGAATGTGTGGAGGGCAGACCGTTACTTTTCACTCTAATTTGGCTTCAGGCACCTGTTTAAATGGCTTCGGGTTATTTGGGGAAGAAAAGGGAGGGAAGGGTCCTAACCAGTCAGTTGCAGGAGCTGGGCCTGGTGGGAGACTCTATTTTGGGGAAAAGGTTCTGTGGAGGAGGACAAATAAACTTGTTATTTTGTTTTCTTTCTCTCTCTTCTTCATCCTCTGCACTGCCTCATTGGGTGGGTCCTCCTGGGCTCTGAGAATCAGGTTAGGAAATGTCACAGAATCCTATAGACCCATGACTTCCAGTTTTGAAATGTACCCTATTGGTAAAAAGTTGAATGTATTTATGTGCCCATACATAACATGATTTATTTATAAATTGTATACAGGTGATAAACCACCACTAGCAAATGTCTGGAGGCACAATATATACTCAGGGCAAATTTCACTGTACTTCAAATTATCTTTATACTTTTAAACATTTTTTGCTGACTTCTTGCTAGATTTTATCACAAGGCGAAAAAGAAAAGCAACATTTAATGTGGCTGATATATTAGGGACAGGAGCAGAATCAGCTCTGCCCTCTTCTTTTCTTTTATAAATTATTAAAAAAGCATTTACTTTGGTCGGGGGCAGATAGAAAGAGAGAGAAACAGCAATTTGTTGTTCTGCTATTTATGTACTCATTGGCTACTTCCCGTAAGTGCTCTAACCAGGGATCGAACCCATAACCTAGGCGTATCTGGACAATGCTCTAACCAACTGACCTGGCGGACCAGGGCAGCTCTGCCTTCTTAAAGTTCTCCTGGGCTCTCACGGTAGTGCTCAGGCTGTGGTTTCTCTGAGCACTGTTCAGGCCCTGACCATTTGTCCAGGGTGAATGTTGGTTAATAGTAAATACAGATAATATAATCAGTACAGCCTCTTAACCAGGGCTTGAAATCTTCAGGAGCACTCAGTGACACTCTAGCAGTGAATTAAGGGGTGGTGGACACTGCCTGCCGCTCTGTGCTGGGCCTGCCCACAGACTGTCCCCTCAAAGCTGACCTGACGTGTATCTGGCCCTCACGGACTACGAGCATCCCTGGTTCAGCTTGTAGAGTGGACATTAGTAAAGCTTAATTTCTTATTTTTCTAAACAAAAATAGTATTTTCTCCCTCATCCCAGTGGATTTTCTTGCTCATTTTGCAGACCACTACTTTAGACAGTGAGTGGAAAGTCAGGCCTTCCTGTTCTCTGAAAGTCCTGCTCTGGCCACAGGACTAGATTCTTCCATTCTTTCCTTCTCTAGGATCAAGTTCCTCATTTCTGTCCTTTAGGGAGTGTGAGGGGGCTCTGCCCACAGGGCCCCCTTGGCTGCCACGGATGAGAATAAGTCTACCAAGACATTATCTGCTTGGTGAGGAAAGGTGGCCAATCTCTCAAAGGAGAAGGGCCAAGAGCCTTTTCCTCACTGGGCTTTTATTGGGTTTGTTGGCACAAGAATACAGGTAAAGCTCATTAATCATTGTCAGGCAGTAAGGATCAAACAATAGATAACAAAGAACTCTGAGGGCCTATTCTGAGTCAGGGTCAGATAGCTAAAGAGCTATAAAACTTTGAGGAACAAATCACTTCTTGCTTGGAACCTTATCATTTAATTGAGAGCTTTCTAAACAAAGCAGGTTTTACAGGATTTTACATATTCTTTCTTAGGCCTGATTGCCTGGGGAACCCACCCTTTCCAGCACAGGGCTGCACCACCCTCTGGCATTGTTTCGGGTTTAAGTCAGGCAGGGGAAGTAAGGCAGCCAAGAGATTAGGAGACTTCTTGCAGACAGAATGATGACTCAGGTTTTATCAAAGCCGAGGGGCAAGGATCCATCACCCCCTTTTGCTGTAGCCCCCAAGTCCTTCCTTGGGGGCCTCCCATGTGATTGTGCCTGGCTTAGGTTGTTCCCCCCTTTGGGGAATCTTACCCATCATTAGCTAACTGGCCAAGCATTGGGGGCCAGTTATGGATGAAGTAAAAGGAGCAGAAGCGGTGCTCCTGCCAGGCAGATAAGCTTTGTCTCTTCAGTGGCTTATGGTCCCAAGGTCGGCCACCCAGCCTTAGTCATCATGGGAGGTTACAGCTTCTGAAACCAGGCAGGGCAGTTCCCAACAAGGGAGCAAGTCACATTTAGTTGGGCAGAGATTCCTTTGGTGAAGTTTTCTCCAGAGGAGTGGAGATGTTTTAACTTCGCAAATCTTGAGGGGAGGGGATTCTCATTAGGCAGGGAGGTAATGGGGCGGCTCCAAGTAGCTGGGAGAAGGAAGTGCATTGTTGAGCTCCCTCCCCATGGGCACACCAGCCAAACACACAGCTCCTGCACCCAGTACACACGGATTGACCAGGTGGGGCAAAACGGGGACACATACACAAAGCAGGTGCCTCCCTGAGCCTACACCAGACCACCAAGCCTTTCCTTATAGCTGATAGATTTAATTAAGTCATCTGCATACAAACTACCCCAAAACTTAGTGGCTTAGAACTACATTTATTACCTCGCATGTCTGCAGGTCAGAAATCTCAGTGCAGCTTAGCTGGGCCCTCTGCTCAGGGTCTTGCCACAGACATTTGGAAGCTCCACTAGGGCGGGTCTGATGCTAAGCTCACGTTTTGTGTGACTTGGCATGATTCACTTCCTCGAGGACTGTTGGATTACCGGCCTTAGTTTCTCAGGAGCTATTGCAGCAGCAACAGGAAATGAACACAGGCTGTACTGAAAAGGAGAAAAATGGTGAATGGATGTGCTTTAACGTATGTAATTCGCTGATTTTTAAAATAAGAATCCACCCTGGCTGGGTGGTGCAGTTGGTTGGAGCGTCATCCCCATACACCAAGGTTGTGGGTTTGATGCCTGGTCAGGGCACGTCCAAGAGTCAACCAACAGATGCATAAGCAAGCAGAACAACAAATTGATGTTTCTCTCTTTGTCGCTCTGAAATCAGTAAAGATTAAAAAATAAGAACCTTTAAAATGCTAAATTTGATTTATGTAGTCATCCACTTAGGGAGAAAGGGCTCCTCTCTGGGGTGTAAGTGGGCGAAGTGGCAGTGTGCTGCTGCCCTGCGGAGGTCACAGCGCCACCTCCTCTCAAGCAGGAAGTGCAGGTGCATTTCAGTGCTGCTGAAACTGCTGGGAAGACAGTCCTTTCTTCTTTCTGAGACTCACCAGGGAAGAGTAGGAAATTAAATAAACAGAGTTTTGTGAACAATTTATTTTTCTCATCTTGCTTTGTTTTCTATTTGCAGGTATGGAGTAAGTTCTTGTTTGGGGTCAGATGTTCTGTGAGGTCATTTGGAGTCTATCCGCACAGTTTGTCAGAATTTGATTGGGAATTAGAGCTGCATTTAGAAGCTGAGAGCTCAGGGCTTGGCGTCCTTCCCCTCACCTAAAATGCATCCACTTGTCCTGATTGGTGTGGCTCGGTTGGTTGGGAGTCATCCTGAAAAAGCAAAGGGTTGCCAGTTTGATTCCTGGTCAGGGCACTTGCCTAGGTTGTGGGTTTGGTCCCCTGGCAGGGCACGTATGAGAGGCAACCGATGGATGTTTCTATCCCGCTCTTTCTCCCTCCCTTCCCCTCTCTCTAAAAGTGAAAATCTTAAAAAAAAAAAATGCATCCAGTCAAATGGGGCTCTCATCTTAGAATGCCACAGAGGGTCATCGTGCAAACTGCAGAAGGCAGTAAAGGATATTTGTCTTGCATATCTACAGGACAAATGTGTCGCTGCTACATAGTCAAACAGTCTATTAATTGGGACCGTAATTTTTTTCATAGTAAAACATCAGAATTTGTGATGTAAAGCATTAAAGCTAAGGACCCCTCAAAGGGTCTACAGATCAATATTGCTTTAAATACAAGCAAGCATTGAAGTTAACCTTTTTGTTTTGTAATCCAGCAAGAAAAGATGGGGAGGGTGAATGAATCTTCATTCACTTCAATAGCTTTTGCTGCTAGGTAAGGAAGGTAAAATAAAGGAATAAAAATTCTCTGAGTGCATGCTGTGGGCCAGGTACTATGGTAAATGACTCAAACTGAGAGGGGGGGCACTGATGCTCAGAGAAATAAAGTGATTTACTCAAATTCATAGAGCTAATAATTGGCAGAATTGAGGTCTGAACTTCAGATCTTCGCTGTTAGTTCTATGCTCTCTTTTGTTTGACTTGTGCTGTTTTTGTGGCCTTGGAATCACAGCATCGTTCTTTGCTGGAAGCAAGGCAGCTGTAGATACAGCGTGGGCAGCCAGTTCCCTAGGAAGATGGTAAGCCTGGTCCTCCCATTTCAGAAACCACTCTCTTGGTGCTTTGAAGTATCTCTAGAAAGGGTTAACTGGTGAATAGTAGCCCAGACAAAGCCACACCGTGGCTGATCAACTGGAAAGTCAACTTACATCCAGAAAACAGTGGCTTCTTTTTTTTCTAATTTATAGCTATAGTTAGGAGGGCAGAACAGGGCCGGAGGGTAAATTAACAGGCTGTTCTGAACAGAGTGGGGCAGCTCCGCAATCATAAGCTTTGTGAGGGCCTAACTCTAGGAGACAGGTTTCCTGTCAGAGGGCACATGGAGGCCCATATCTTGGCAGAGGAGAGGTGTTGGTTATAGTCAAATACACCCAATTCCTAAGTTCAGGTCTACATGTCCCTCCATAGGTATCCTATTTTTCATGCTTGTGACTCTGAACGTGAGGTCTTCGGTGCTTAGCAAGGGTCCCATTTCAAATTGAAATCGTCAAGGTTATGCTAGCAGGCTGTTAAACCTGGAGGTGCTTAGACAACTACAGCCCTTTAAGAGGAGGCCCTAAGAATTTGGGGAGGGGCGTCTAGGGAAGCTTGGAATCCATCCAGGATTTAATAGAAGGCAATATTAAGAGACAACAGCCAAGAATCCAGGGCTGGCTCAGGATCAAGGAATTAGGAGTACTGCCCAGACTGGAGGCTGTGCTCAAATGCAGACTCCTTGGCCCCACTCCAGACTTAGAGTACGTGGGGCCGGCCTCCTCAGGTGACTTTGATACCACCAGTCACCCATGCACTGGTATTTGGGACCCACTGTCTGCCGGTTGGTAAAGTTCCAGTTTGCAGAACAATAAAACAAGGAAGACTTAAAGATGTCACTGTGAGCCTCTTGCAGGAGAGGCGAGTTCAAAAACCAGCTTTGGGAAGGACCACTGGCTCACGAAGGATTTGGCAACTTAAGAGGGTCTGGAAAGCAGCTGATTCGGGAGGAAGCCGGCCCACTGGCAGGTGCACATGGGCAAACGCCGTCCGGATCAGCACCGTTAGGGAGAAGCGAGCACAGACTCGGTGTTGGAGAGTCTCTGCACCCGCGTAACAAAGAGATGCTCCTACAGCAGGGACCTCGGCCCCACCTCCCTTTGCCAGCGTCCGCACGCCCATCCCCAGGGAAGCGTGCGGCTCCGAGCAGCCAAGCACGCCAGAGCCGACACTAAGGGACGCCCAGGGCCGACTACACCCTTCGCATTTCGCAGGGCGCCTCCTCACCCTCTAAACCAAGACGCTCCAGGTCCCTCCTTGCGGTCGGCCTCCCCTGCGGAGGACCTGAGATGTTAATTTGAACTAGGAACCGCCGCTTCCCAGCCCCTCTGACCTCAACCTCAGGCCCAAGGGCGGGGCGACGCGCTGACGTAAGGGGCGGGGCGCCGGGGGGAAATGACGTGCACGTAGTGGGGCGGCCTTGGGGGGTGGCTGTTCGGACCTGGGCGGTCATGTCTGCTGTGACGCGGCTGGCGCCTTTCGTGCGCGGTGGGGGCAGCCTCTTCAGAGGCTTCCGCGCGCGGGCGTCTGGAAACGGAGTCCGTCAGTGAGTGTCGGCCGGGGGTGGGGGCTTTGGCTGCTTCTAACGGAAAGCGCTAGCTTCTGGGACGAACTCACCTTGATGCTGGGCGCCCGGGGCGGCTCCGGGTCTTGCTGCGACCTTCACCCCAACGCATGCTGGGACTTGTAGTCCGACCTGGCACGCCAGATCCTGCGAGAGCTGATTACAGTCGGGGAGCGGGGCGCTGTTCACTTGGCGGATACTAAACACTGTGTGGAGGGGTAGGGGGTTGGGAAGGGTGACGACACATTCCTGCACCAAGGGCCTTCTGCCCTGGAGAAATTCACAGTTGGATGGGGACACAGGCTGAAGCTAATCTGGAAGCTAGAGCAGGAGTTGGGGAAGCAAGGGTGGTCTAGGCCAAGTGCGAAGCTGGCAGTGGCACAGGTGAGGCTGGAGGCCTTAGGGCATAGGGAGGGAACCGTACAGAGTCCTGATGCCTGGCTGAAGAATCCAACCCAGGCGACAGTCGTCGTTGAGAGGTTTCAATCAGATGTCATGAGGCCAGATTTTAATTCTGAAAAAATTAAAATCTGGCTGCAGGTTGGAGAATTGGTAGTTGCCTAAGGCACGGGAGGCGATCACCCAGAGGGAGTAGAAGGGTGGGAAAGAAGACAGCCAGAAGTGGATGTTCGGGCAATATCAGAATTTTTCTCTTTTTTAAAAATAGATCTATTCTTTAGAGCAGTTTGAGAATCACAGCAAAATTGAGTGGAAGGTACAGAGACTTGTCATATACCGCTCCCCCCCCAACATGCATCACTTCTTCCATTGTCACCCTCTCCCTTCAGAGTGGCACGTCTGTCACAGTTGATGAACCTATACGGACAAAACATTGTCACCCAAAGTTTGTATTTTGCGTTAGGGTTCCCTCTTGCAACACCAGCATTAAAAGGAGTAAAAAAGTCAAGTGGTGAGGTATGTAGCCCAGAAAGCTGGCTGGAAAGCTTAGCACTGGGATGCCAAGGGAGGGCACACCTGCCAAAAACGTGCTGGTAGTGCCGAGTCAGTAAGAGCTGCACTGAAAACAGTGCCTTGGGTTTTTCCAGGTGTTGTGGAAGGCCCCTTAGATCATCCTCTGTACATTACCAGCAGGCAGTGCAGGAGAGTGCCTGCCACACTAGCGCATGACCTTGGAAGTGTCTTGATCTCTTCATGCTTCAGCTTTCTCACCTATGCAATGAGGATAATAATGTGGACTTCCAGGGATTAAATGAATTACCATTCTCTAAAGGGTTTCAGGGCAGTTGCTTGTGCAGAGTAAGGACCATATGAGTATTACCTGCTGTTATGAGGGAACAGAGACTCAGAGAAATTAAAGGAGTGACTTGTCTAAAGCTAATCTGGAAGCTAGAGCAGGAGTGTTTATTAAGGACATGGAGCTGGGACAGGTGTGGGGTGGGAAGAAGGAGAAGGTTTAAGTGACCTGAGCTCAGACAGTAATGGAGAGCTCCCAGCAGTAGCCCTTGACTCTGCCTGGGGAGACTGGGGGGAGCTGCTGTTCACTGAGGTCTTAGTTCTTCCATTGCACATGCTGATTTTACAGTGTGAGTGATAAGTGAATAAATACAGGGTCCAGCACAAATAATGCCCCCCCTTTTCATTGCAAAATCATAAGCCTGTAATTCTGTAACATACAGTATCACACTGAAGCATATCATATGAAATTTTAGGTGAAATTTTAAGATTAAAACTAGATTATTACACCCATGTTATTACCCTACCAACTACACCCAAGCAGGGGTTACTTCTGCTGGACCCTGTATTTATGGAGTATCTTCTAGATTCCAGGATTCTTTCTAGGTGCTGGGGTTAGAGCAGAAACCAGGAAAGATAACGGAGCTTCCATTCTGGAGAAAAGGACACATGTAGAAAAGAAATAACTTTTAGGTACTAGTTTTTTTTTTTAAAGCATAATTTAGAGAGAGGGGAAGAGAGAAACATCAGTGTATGGTTGGCTCTTTGCACACCCCCTACTGGGGACCGTGCCCACAACTCAGGCATGTGCCCTGACTGGGAATCGAACTGGCAACCCTTTGGTTCACAGGCTGGCATTCAGTCCACTGAGCCACACCAGCTAGGGCTAGGTACTATTAAGTGATGTGAAGAAAATAATGCGAGGGATTAATCTAGAGTCTCTGGGATGAGGGAAGGCTTACTATGTGCAGGATGATGTAGGAATGGATGCCTGAGGGTTTAAACTGAACCAGAACCTGAGTAATGAGAAGTCAGCCAAGCAAAGATGCCAGGAAGAGCATCTCCACGAAGGAGACAGCAGATGCAGAGGATCTGAGTGCTGCTGAAGGGCCAGCAAGCTGAGAGGCTGGAGTGGGGTGGGCAGAGGGGAGAGTGGTAGAGGTTGGGTCAGAGAGACCTGCTGGGGCCAGATTAGGGAGGGCCTGGTAGGTGATGAGATGTACAGGATGGGAAGGGATACAGGCTTTCAAGCCTCAAAGTAAGATGATTTGGGTTATGTTTTAAAAAGGTAGCTTTCGCCGAGAGTTATGGTGCATTTTTGTGTTTAAACTTGACGTTTAAAAATCTTGGTTTGGGACCCCACTTATTTCAAGTCATAGTTAAAATAACATGTCATTCTAGCAATAATGAAATGTGGAGAGTGGGTTTGAACTATAATTCTCAAATCTTATTTAATGAGTTTAAACGATGGACCCTTATAACTAGATCGCATCTAAAACCTATAGAAGAAGCAACCTATTGTTACAATGTCGTCTTTCCCATAGAGTGGTCTTCTAATGGAGATTGTAACAGAGCAGAGGACATAATTTGCCTCTGAAATAGATGGTTAAAATAGAACAAAATTAATTTGCTTATTTTTCTGGATAAACTAATGACTACTTACTATAGGTTCATAATCCCTTAACCAAGATTCTTGGGACCAGCACCTCATTATCAACACATTCCTATTTCTGGTGCGTGATACACGAATATTCACTAAAGGAAAATCATAATTAGCTCGTCAGTTCAGTCCAGTTTTTGCTGCTATACAAGTTTAAAGGGAGCTTTATGAAAAACGAGTATTTTGAGGGATCTTGGAGCGCTATCATTCTGTATTTCGTGGAGGAGAGAAGTGTTAACTTTCATTTCTGGATGTAACTCAAGGGTTTTGGATGACTGAATACTTTGCAGATGTAGCGAGCTGCTTAACGTTTTCCTTTTGTGTCGCAGTGCCGGTGGCGGGGTGCACATCGAGCCCCGGTACAGACAGTTCCCCCAGCTCACCAGGTCCCAAGTGATCCAGGCCGAGTTCTTCAGTGGGACCATGTGGTTCTGGATCCTCTGGCGCTTCTGGCACGACTCGGACGCTGTGCTGGTAGGTGCAGGGCATGTTCTCCTCCTTGTGGATGGGAAGGGGGAAGAAATATTGATAGCTTTTTTTCTGTGTGGGTCGACTGCTTTCCTTTCTGTAGTTTTAATTACCTGGGTCAACTGTAGTCTGAAAATATTAAAGGAAAAGTTCTAGAAGTAAAGAATTTATACGTTTTAAATTGTGCCCCATTCTGAGTAGTGTGATAAAACCTCGTGCTGGCCTGCTCTGTCCTGCCCGTGAGGTGAACTGTCCGTGTCCACCGCCTCCACACTGTACACAGTGTCTGCCAGTTACTCACGCAGCAGCCGTCTCGGTTATCGGGTCGAGTGTTGTATCACAGCGCTTGTGTTCAAGGCGCCCTTTTTTTACTTAATAATGGCTGCAAAGCACAAGGGTAGTGATGCTGGCAATTCAGATCTGCCAGAGATGTCATAAAGTGCTTCCTTTAAGGGAAAAGGCATTTATGTATAGGAAGATACATTGTATGCATAGGATTCAGTACTGTCCATGGTTTGAGGCACCCACCGCGGGTCTCGGAATGTATCCTCTGGACAAGCTGGGGCTATGGTACATCCCTTCGTGTTGTCCTGTATGTACGCAGGAACCTTGTTAATGAAACATGTCTGACCTTTTCTGCTAAGGAGCGCACACGTAGGCAGTCCGTGGCTTGTCTGTTAGTTTGCCATATTGGAGGGAGACTAGAAGCTAATTCCCTTTTACCTTCTGAACTAGGAGTTCATCAGCAGCTTAGGTTTCACACTTCAGTTCTTTAAATAATGACCATCATGTAGTCTGTCTGGGGGCCCAAGGCAGCCAGATTGGGGTGGGGTAGATGTGGGCTAATGTGTTTTTTTTTTAACTCTTTTTTTTAAGATTTTTATTTATTTATTTTTAGAGAGGAAAGGGAGGGGAGGAGAGAGAGAGAGAAACAGAGGGAAACATCAATGTGCGGTTGCTGGGAGACAAGGCCTGCAACCTAGGCATGTGCCCTGACTGGGAATCGAACCTGCGATTCCTGGTTCGCAGCCCGTGCTCAATCCACTGAGCTATACCAGCCAGGGCGGCTAATGTGTTTTGAGGAGGGAAGTTTTATTGTGTTTGTACAGACCATGTTCACTAGGAAATGACAGCTTTAAGCCACTGAAATCTGTACTTGTTGATCCAGAATACTCTGAATTTTAGTAAATTTAGTAAATTTGGTTTTGTTCCTAGGACAGGGAAAAATGTGAAGTAAGTTTCAGAAGTGTCAGGTTGATGAATATCCCATTCCCCTTAGAACCTCTGCGTCCGGCTGCCCAGTGAGCCTCTGCCTAGTGTCTGCACTGGCAGCACGCGGGCGCCTGCCTCATCGTGGGCAAGCTCTCAGGGGGGTTTGTGGCTATTTGGCATGAGATGACGGAGCAGCCGGCTGCGCCCTAGATCTGGCTTGAAGATGAACACGTCCGCTGTAGGTCCCAGATCTCCCAGCAGGGGTGACAGAAGAGTTTGGGACACGCGTTACATTGTGCCAGAGCTTCAAGACATCATTGAGACGTGGGGTATATTTGGAATCCGGTGCCTCCGTCTCCTCTGTCCTCCATCACAAACACATACGCAAACTCCAGCTCAGGCTGGGGGCTTCAGAACGTGCAGGCTCTTAAAACTCAGGCCACAGCTTACCCTGAACAGGTCGAAGAGCAGTCGGACCGTCAAGTGAAGTGGTAGGGTTTGCTCCTGTGGTGTGTCAAGGGCTGTGTATGTCACAGCATTATCACATTTTTTTTACCTTCAAGGTTTCTTTTGAAATGTAATTGTGTGGAGTGTAGAACCTTGACTCTTCTGTGGTTTTGTTCTATAATGATGTCACCAGGGTCACTTTCCGTATCCAGACCCTTCCCAGTGGACGGATGAGGAATTAGGCATCCCTCCTGATGATGAAGACTGAAAACGGAGACTCGACTCTTCACAAGTGGGTCGGCCCCAGATTTCCATTGTTTCAAAGTTACACTTACCTGTCGTAACGCCGTTCCGACTTTGCGCCTGTGATGGTCTCGAAGGAATATGTATTTTCTAACAGGATAAAGACAATGAACTCTTACCATGTCTCATTTCTGAATGTGGTATTTTCACATTTGCTGCACACCTCACCGCACCCTCATTTGGTCTCATCTTCCTTTTCATTGTATATTTAAAAAAATTATTTTTTCTTAAGTTATGTTACAATTCAGGGTCCCATTTATCCAGCAAAGGCTTTTAAGTACCAACTCTGCAGAGATGAGAGGAATGGACAGGACAGACAGGGGTGTGCAGTGTGTGTTTGTAGTTGCAAAAATGCTGGTGTTCTCCCTTAGCATTTTCGTGGAACGTCCAGCATACGGGAATGCCAGGATACGGATTTGCATGGAAATTAACTGTTTAAACAGTACAAGGTTAGGACCCTTTCGTTTCCAGATCAGGAAGTCAGTTTTTCTTTTTTCAAAAGGAAGGTATTAGAGTTCCTTGTCCTATAGCCCCTCAGAGGTTAACACATTCTCACTTACGTTTTTAAATTAATCATTGCACAATTTTAATTGTCATCATTCAGAATGCCTTGAAAGTTGTTTTAAAGGATAGGAAGCATTAAATGATAGTTGAGTGTTCCCATCAAATTGTATTACTAGTATTGCCTTTATAATTTTAATCAGAAGTAGCTTATTGACATGAAAATTACAGCAGTTTCTGGGTTTGTAGGGAGGAGGTGGATAGGAAAAAATATCACCAAAAGGCAGGCAGTTCAAGCTGTTCTACAGCTTGTATGTCCTCGGTTTGTTAATGGACAGTGAGAGGTCCCAGTCCTTTCCGGGCCTCTGCTCCCCCTGTAACGTCTCTGCCAGCACCGACCCCTTCCTGCCCTGTCACAGAGGTCCCAGCGTTCCCACACATGTTGTCTGGTTATTTGTTGTAATAACTAGACTGTCCCTGGCTGTCCAGCCTGCGCTCATGGGCTGCACGTGGCCCAGGACGGCTGTGAATGAGACCCAATACAAAATTGTAAACTTAGTAAAACCTTTTTTTCACTCATCAGTTGTCGTTAGTTGTTGGCCCAAGGCAACTCTTCCCCTTTCGGCGTGGCCCAGAGACGCCAATGCTGGATGCCCTGCTTGTAAGCCCCTGGAGAGAGCGTGGTGGTTTTGCTCCCCTCCTCTACAAGGTCGCTCACATGACTAGTGCTGAGTGGGTGATCGAGTGATCGAGTGAACAGAACTATGAGTTTGCATTACTGAAAATGAAAGTACTTAAAGCTTTCCATTTTTGTTTTTCTGCAGGAGCTAGGTGAGAAGTTCATGAACTTACGAACTCCCAATTCATGTTGGATATTGAAGTTGTAAAATAAAGTGTTTTGGTCAAGAATGAGGAACTGTCTTACGGATGTTTCTGATTACAGCCACCCTCTTTGGATTATTTCCTGTGCCAGCCGCTTACAGGCCCTTTCAGAGGATCCTCTTGGGTGCCCCCGGCACAGGCTGCTGTTAGCTCCTTTCATCGGGGAGGACATCGAGTGTCGGGGATGAAGTGACTTGCTTGGGGTGACACACTGATGGGTGATGACATTCAGTCTGACCCCACACTTAGCTCCAGTGTAACACTGCCTGCCTCCCTAGCTAATGTCTTAGTTATATGTTTATTGGGAGTTGATGTGAAAACCTGCCGTTTCTCTGCTGCTGGTGTCTTGTTGCCCTGAGTGTACAGAGGTTAGAGGTCAGGGCAGGCCATTTATTGTGTTCAGGAATCTCTTGTGGGCTGAGCACTCTGTTCAGTGGTCATTTGTGGAACTCATAAGACACTTTCACTAGGAATTCTTAGGGCTAGAGGAATGGGAGATGAGTGAAATGTATACTCTGCTTTTTCTAAAATTTGTTTCAAAGTACTTTCCAGCTGTCTAGCATCAAAATTCTGAGAGTCAGAAGGACAGCATTTTCCTCTATCCACAGGTAAAAATCTGCAGGATAGAGTGGCCTAATGACTTGCCTGGAAACTATTCATGTTTTTAATCTGGGTTTTTGACCACCTAGGCACTGGAAATACAGTGCTCAACAAGACAGGTAAGATTCTGTTCACAGGGAGGGGAAAAGTAAAGTCGACAAGTGCTATGAAGGAACACTGGGTAATGTGCTGGCGAGGAAAGCACTTGACCAGGAACCTGAACTGGTGGTAGTGGGAGGAACCAGTTTTGCGAAGTCTGAGGGAAAGTGCTGTAGGGACAAGGAACAGCAAGAACTGAAGCCTGGGGTGGGACCAAAGTTGGCATGTTGAAGGAACAAAGTCCAGTGGGGTCGCTGCAGGTGAGGGGAGGTTGGGGCAGAGGAGGTTAATAGGTCATGGTGGCAGGTTCAGGTTGATGGGCAATGTGGTGAGGAGCTTCCGGCAGGCCCTGACAGGGTGGGTGGGGTGTGATTTGGTGAGCGCGCCTAGTCCTTCCTTAGGTCAGCATTCCTTGTTCTCAGTTGTCGGGGGCACAATGACAGTCAAGGCTGAAGCAAGTGGAACCGGCAGCCTCCCTCTGTTCCACCAGGGGCTCCAGCAGTCCCCAGCCTGTGGCGGCAGGTGCTGGGACACGCACCTTGGTTTTGTTTCCTCACCTGTGTGAGAGGGAGCTGTTTCCGCTGATGCTTATTTAGTTGGACAGACCATCAGGCCTCTGTACTTTTCACTTATTTCTGTTGCCCCTCATCCCACCATATCAAGAAAATTTGGGGGGAAGAACACAATTTATAACAGTTAACTCAAGTAGGATGTCAGCTCTTTTCGTTAGAGACCGACCAAAACAGCCTGACTTGAAGTCAAAGGGAACTTTAAAACGGCAATCTTCTAAAATCAGCCAGAGTAGCCTCCCACCCCTGGATCCTCCTTTCCATACCTGGGCGGGAAGCCAGTTTGTGCTGGTGCAGAAATTGTCCCCAGCCTTCTCTCAAAGGCTGTTACAAACTTACAGGAAAATACTCAAGTGAAGAGGGTCCCAAAGAGATGTTTAGTACATTTGATGGATGGCTACATGCAGTTAAGTAACAGCAAAAACTTAATGTGTTACTGAATTTTCATATTGTTTTATAGATGAGGAAGTTGGGCTATAGATGGGTTGGGTAATTTGCCCAAGTTCATACAGCCAGTTAGGGAGCTGAGGTTCAAATCCTGGCCGTCCGGCCCTAGGTTAAATCAGCATACCACAGAGTTAGTAGGGCATAGTGTAAACCTTTTTATGACCTACTTTTTTTAAACTATTTTTCTCCATTACGATTTATTCCCCTTACACCTCCCTCCTCCCTCAAGACCTCCTCTTAATTTTACACTGTGACCTAAAATATCAATTATACACACACATATAATCTAAAACTTTTATGAAACAGTACTTACCTGTGATGCACTCATCTTTTCTCGTATTCTACATAAAAAAATGGTCGAGACTCCTTTTACTACTCATTGATGGGTCTCACCCTGCATCTTAAAAAACTGGCTGAGTTTAAGAACTCCGGCTTTGGAGGCAAGCTTGTGGATCTGACTCACTGCTCCACCATTTACTAGCTGTGAGTTTGGCCAGGTTACCATTTGATCCACAGATCAAATGCCTCAGTCTCCTCATTTCTACATGGACAAACAGAATAAATGGGTTAGCACACGCAGCCCTTAGAATTATGTCTGGCGTGAAGGAAATGCTCTCTAAATGGAAGTCACTTATTTCCAGACCACTGGGCCTAAGCTAAGTTTACAGTGACCCCCGAGTCCCAGTTTGATTTTATAGAAAAGCCTTCATACAGAGACGATTCAGCTGCAATCAGACACCCCATCAGATGCAGTGCTGCGCCGCCTCTGCCTAAAACCAGAAAGAAATTTAGGATGTCTCCCTAGTGAGGAGCCAAAGCTATGTTCAAAGCAAGTTTTAGGGTGTGCCCGGAGAGCTGGACCTTCCCTAGTGGGAAGGTATGTGGTGAAGGAATTACTGACGGCAAGTGAGATCAGGTGTCACATTTTAACCCAAAATTTGGAGCTTACCTTCCTGTGGAAACTGGAGTGTAAAGAACACAGCGGGTTATCTAATCAAGTTGGAGACAGGAGGTACCGTACAAGGAACACCTGCTGGATGCACATCACAGGAAGGTACAGAAGTAGTCTTGGTTCCACGCACCACTGGAACTATTCTGTAGAAGAGGTCGATCTGGTTGCTTGTGGCCACGGTCTCATCAGGAGTGTCATCAGAATGACAGTGTGCAGTGAGGAAAAGAGGGCTGCTTGACCTGCTGTTGACCTGCCTCAGCAGCCGGATCTTTGGCTTTTGTTACCTAAGCCTTGCACAACACCCATATCTACCCAAATTTCATGACAGGCATCACGGCAAAGTGATATAAAACACAAAGTACTGATGTGGAAAACAGGAGTCCTGACTTCAGTCCTGGCTCTGCAAGCCTAGGCAGGCCAGCCTTGGGGCTTCACACTCACTAACTGAGGAGACTTGGACTAGATTATCTTTAAGAACTGTCTGCTCTAACATTTTGTGCATCTAGGACTATCTAACCCAGACAGTAGGTCAATGATCACAACTACTGACAAAATTTCAGAAAAGCTACTGTGGTAGGGTGCTTTGTAATAGGATTTTATCACAATAACTGAAGCATTCACAATTCTGGGCTAACTTTTAAGGAAAACCTCTTATAGAATACATTCTTTTTTTTTTTTTTTTTTAGATTTTATTTATTTATTCCTAGAGAGGGAAGGGAGAGGGGAGAGAGAGAGAAACATCAATGTGCGGTTGCTGGGGGACATGGCCTGCAACCTAGGCATGTGCCCTGACTGGGAATCGAACCTGCGATGCCTGGTTCGCAGCCCACGCTCAATCCACTGAGCTACGCCAGCCAGGGCAGAATACATTCTTTAAAAATATGGCCACGATTGTTGTCATTATCTATGAAGATTATTTAGAAAGTGAGTCTCTAAGACATTTATATTACAGAATCACACTTTTCAGGTGACAAAACCACAGTTCAGAGAAAGTACTTTGAAGTCTGGGCAGCATTTCATGATTAGTTGGAGGGGCGTGAAGACCAGAAACCAGACGTGTCAAAAACGTGCCATGTTGAAGTTTTCTGTTCCTATTGTCCTCAAATGCCGTGACTCCAGGCAAAGTTTCTAAACAGTTTACTCCTGGAAACTTTGCTCAGTAATTTGACATAGTTTGAAGATACTCTGGGTACCTTTCAAACTTCAAGTATTGAAATCAAATGTACAAAATCAACTCTTTGGGGTAGCCAGCATTAAAAAAAAAAAGTAGTAGTAAAAAACATGAGCGCACAGTTTCAGATATATACGTGTGTGTGTGCGCGTACATTCTGTGTTCCTACAGAAAACATTATTGGAAATTGTGTCAAAACAGTCTGAAAGCTCCAGACTGACTCCTGAAATGGCCCCATTAGAGCATGCACTTCACCTGAGCCCTCAGAGGTGACCAGCCAGGTTGCAGAACTGAAATACCTGAGGGTCGTCTCTACAACAGTGTGGCCAGCACAGTGTAGCAGGTGTCTGGTTTGACAACTTTAAAACTACTCTGTCTGTAAGTAACTTCTGCCCACCAAGCGGTCATCGACATTGTATGTGCGAAACAAAACATACAATCCCAGGCCTTCCGCCGCCTGGAAGCCTGACAAAACCCTGACTACTGCCGTTCCTGGATGTGAGAGTGCTGGAAAAACAATACTGATCAAGACTTCTCCATGCAGTCAACCTTTATTGTAGCAGTATTCGCGTATTCACATCAAGTACATAGAACTTGTTTTGCCTTTTATATAATACAGAGTTTTTAAATAACTTTACACAGAAATAAATTTCTTCAATCTGAATTTCAGCTATCTTTTTATTTTATTTAATTCTTCATGCTTTCTATCCAAACTGAACAATATTTTCCATTATACAAATTTACATGAGAAAAATTCCAAAGTACAAATGAAGGGACCTGAGCAGGAAAGAGAACCAAAGTATCAAGAAGTCGGTTTCGGGGAGAATTGGGGGTGGGGGAGGATTCAAGCAAACACTGAGGATTAAGGGACAAGAGGGAGACATCATCCATTTGACTGAAAATAAATGTCTTTTTTTATGAATTCAAAAATAAGTTTTAAAAATAGTTACTCCATAATTTTTGCAAAGCAGGTACAGAGAGGTCTGTGGGCAGTTAGAATGCCCCCATCGTTCATTGGGCCCACCCCAGACTCCACCAGAGCTTTTTCAACGCTCAGGTGGGACTGCAGAGAGCGACACCCGAACCTTTGGCAGCGAGACAGAGGGATGTGCACGGGAACTGCCGTGAGGTTTGGAGCGGTGAACCCGGAGCCCCTGGTGCCCCTCGGTGCAAACGTGAAGGGCTTCCCTTTCCTCTCCCTTATAGAAGACGCATCCTCAAACCAAGATGTAAATGAAAAGGGGGGTGATGTCTTTCTTCTCAGTCTGAGCCAAAGAGCAACCATAACTACTCTAGAGAATTCAACGGAACATGTCCGTAAAGGGTCAAATGCAACCCCCCACACGGGTGTACGCTCCTCCTTTAGGAGCAGTGGAAACTGCTGAGTGAGGAAAGGGCCAGAGTGTACAACCAATGGAAATATATCACTGTGACAGTCCTTCCAATCAGGCGACATCGTGAAGGCCAACCCAAGACTACAGCACGTAGCGTGGCCAAAGGAAACAAGACCGAATAAGCACGTTCAAATGGAGGGAAAAGGGCACAGCGTGCACACACACCCCGTATGTAAACCAATGTAACATGAAGATAAATAAGACACAAAGATCAGCCACTTATGTTGGTAATTAATGTGAATAAAAAGGCATTATGTTTTCATAGCTGGTTTTAATCAGCTATGTCTGGAACACACAAATGTGTAAGGAAGGAATGATTTTCTTAAAAAACCGTTCACAGCTTAGAATAAAAAGCACACTTATTGCACTCTTACATTTTATTTCAGATAATTATGGTTTATGTCCCACCCTCACATCAATTTTTCCCTACCCTCAGACTTACTCCCATGCCCTCCCCCATCCTATTTGGTCCATTTTTGTCTATATTTGTGCCTAGTCTGTGAGCTTTGTTGCTTAAGCTAGTCTGAAGTTTCCTCCTATGTAATTCCTACTCCACCAAAACACACACAGGTTAAAAAGCTTAACACACAAACAACACAACACTTTTCCAAAGAAAACCAGTACTAAGCAACTTACTCATGACCCCACTGCACCCCTGCAACGGGGACCCCTCCTCTGCTGCGTCTCCTGAGTGAAACTCACGCCCATTCCCTGTGGAGACACCTCGATCAGAACGAGCCTCTCCCGGGTGCTGGAGAACTTGCTCAGCCTGTCAGGAGACGTGGATGGTTTGTACAAATCCTTTCTCCTTTTTTTGATACCATCATGAATAAATGTATTTCAGTTTTTTATTTTTAAAGAGTATTTCAATATATAGAATTCTTTTAAAAAATGCATCACAAAAAAACGTTGGCTGTGTCCTTGTGCACAGCTGGTTATACCACTGTAATTAATTAGCCAAAACACCTAAATAAAATTAAACATTTTAACGAAACTGATTTAGTAATTAATAGGCCTGAACTAACAGTTGAAGCTGTGATGCTGAAACAAAAGATCTACTGAAACACTTTTCTGAGGTGGAGACTGACTGTCCCTATGCATTTTAAAATAAAGCACTGTCACCTTAATTTAAGATTTTAGGATTTAAAAAAATTTTTTAGGACTTAAGTTTTTGTCCTCTTCTATCTTAAGAATACCTGACAGAAACTGTTAATTATCCTTTCTACAAATGACAAAATTTCGGGCTGAATTTCAATGTAAAGGCCCAAACAGAAGTAAAAATAAGTCATCTGAAAACAACAAAACAAAGCTTACTGTCAAGTGGACTGATGTAACAAAAATCTTACCAGCATTTGCAATTTTACCAGAGCCCGCAACACGGAACATGAATACACTGGCCACTTCACTCTACGCGGCCCACACACAAGTCAGGCAGAGGTGCTACAGCACTCCTCGGGTGCTCAGCGACCGACGGGCGTCAGCAACACACCTTAGTCAAAGGTCTCGAGAACTTGCTGAAGACAGGACATTGCTTTTCTTGGGTGGTGAGGAATGAAACAAGTTACAAGAAGCATACCATGGAGTGTGTCCAGTTCACACCCACAGCCAGGTCATTAACTATGCCAACGCCCTCTCATACAGCACCCCCAAGTCCCCTCAGCACCCCACACAGCATTGGCAGCACCGTCCTGTTCAACTCACCACCCAGTTCTGGGAGGCAAGCTTGTATCTCAAACTCTGAAAAATCAGTGTCTAGGATGGCAGCAGTATTCTGGAAACTGGTAAAATCAAATTCTGTCCCATATTTTTATTTCCTTCCCCCTTCTAAGTTAACACGCACAACTGCTGCCCAGCATACAGTACTTCAACCTTAAACTACAGCAATTTCTTAAAATGTCTGTCAAATATTTCTGTTATATAAAAGTTCCATGCTTTGAAGAGCCTATGGGAGTAGAAAAAGTTTCTCTAGAAATGTCACTGAACTATAATTTCAACCTATGTGCTCTGTGATAAATATATCTGACTATACTAGGGATTATGTGCTTTAAAAAAATAATTTTGTTCACTGAAAATTTACCTGTTTTTTTTTTTTTTCATTTTCTTAAATGTGATTTTGGCTATAAACTCTTTAGTGCATTTATCTTTGCAGTCTAAATTGCACTCTAAAAAATATTAACACAGCTGAGTTAGACCAGAGTGGCTGCTCTCTTCACAAGTCACTGATTTCTGCTAATATTTTAGCTTTTTTATTGCATCATGAAGGCACAGTAAGATCATTTGGCAAATTGTCAAGGTATTTTTCTAGAGCCTCACCTTCACCATTCCAATGTGTGATCTATACGCTATTTCCTGTTCATACTCACAGTAAACCTTCCGTGTCTGGCTATGTGTGTTTTGAAAAAAATAGCCTAATGGTTGGAATCGGCTAGTCTGGAGGTGCTGCTCTTCTAGCACTAACAACACCAACTTGGACAGAGAAGAGAATCTTGCGAAATGGGTAGTAATTCTCTGCCCCCTGAGCCGGGCAGTCTGTTGGAGTATCTGTGTGTGTGACAAAGCTGTGGGTAACTCATTATGAAGGTGTATTGGTCTTGCCAAGCCCACTGAAAATTAAAATTATATCATTGTTAGTGAAGTCATACCGTAACTATTTCATTTCATGCAACTGACTTACGGTTGAGATTTCTGAAACGTACCCCTAAACAGATTCTGGCACCACCTGCAACGACGTTCAGACACTCTGACTGAGCTACATTTTTCAGTATTACTGCTTAAATGTATAATGCCCTTACGGACGAAATGAGAGCACTCACATACAAGCACACATAAAAGTTAAAATCCTAAATCATCTTCATGTTCTAGAACTCCTGACTTTTCCTATTTTAAAATAAATAACTATTCATTACCTCATTCTGAGGAGGTAGTTTTTGAAGAGGTCACCTGAACTCTGCAGTATGTTTCAGACTAAAGCTAGATGAGGCGGAGGGTGAGTGTGCAGGAGGGGCGGTGAGAGCTGCGGAGGGGTGTACAGCCGTCGCAAGGCTGCCTGATGATGAACAGAAGATAACGTGATGTGATAAAGCACTATGACTGCACCCCACGAGAACCTGGGAACTATTTACAGTGTCAGTCTGACAGTGTTGAAGTCCTGACCTATTTCTTTGTAACTACACAGTGCCCTTTCTTCTCCAACACCAACATGAGTATAACACATAACTTTACATATGTGATTTTATCTTCTAGGATGCCCCAGTTTGTCCTAGCAGACCTCACATACAATCAGGGACTGCACGTTCAGGAGCCAGAATTTGACAGCTAGACAAAACCTTCTAAGGTGCACAGTACAAATAATCACACTGGATTTTTCTATTCACAAATCCCTTTTATAAACTACTTTTTGGTCAATATTATTTCAGTGGCAAAAGTCTAGACCCTAGACTATTGTTTAACGGTTAAAAAAAAAAAAGTCCACCAGGAATCCTACATCTTTTAAAACAATCATTTATGGTCGCTCTCAAATTTTTCAGAAGGCTTCACCTCTCCTCACCCAAAGTAAAATACACCACGGAAGGCACTGCAGCCACTTAATGGGAAAGACAGGTAACTACAACCTTACAAGATAATCAGTGAAGCAGCCACATACTATTTATACAAATTACCATAAAGTGCTTAGCACATCAAGGAGTTCTTCCTTGTATTTCTTAGGAGCTCAGCAAGTCTATCTGTAGTTAAGCATCAAAAAATAAAGCAAGTGAAACTCAGAGGTAAATCCTTTTTCCCATCAGCTGTAAACGAGAGCCAAAACAATCCGGTTGACAAAAGGAAGGAAAGGGAAATTTTTAAACCTTACGTGTATTTTTTAAGGGCTCGAAAAAATCTCTCAAGAATACCCTGAGCCTGGCTTCTGGGCACATATGCATTTGAGATCAAGTCTGTTCCTTCTTTTCAAATGAGATAACAACCTATTTTAAAGAGAAAGGGAGGAGAAAAGTGTGTTAGTGTGAGTTCTGTTTGGAGCACTCCGGCACTAAGCTTCCTCCGTTCCAGGGCTAGCTTGGGCCGCCCCAGGCAGTCCTGCACCTGAGCCCGCGCCAGGCTCCACCTGCTCAGCACACAGGCTGAAGCCCAGGTTACGCCCAGCTCTCCAAAATCTTGGTAAAGAAAACACAAGCACGTTTAAAAGCATCCACGGGGACCAACTTTAGAAAGAAAAACAAACAATGCTTTTCACAGAGGCAGTATTATACACACAAGATGCTCCTCAAATGAGCATGAATCACCTCCATCTGTGCAATTTTTGAATTTTGTCAAGATACTGCTCTGCCCATGTAACATTTAAGAACACACTGATTTTCAAACTCACTAATAAACTGTGTATTTTTTATCCTACTGGGACAGCTTTTTACAAATCTGTGAAATTTCCAGTAGGCCTTCCTGTGAATACAGGTATTTTAGCAAAAATCATCTAGTGGCAGTGAGCTTTAGCAGACTGAAAGATAGTGGGGTGAGTTGCAATTTGCAATTTTAAAATAACAATTTCTAATTCCCTGGTTTATTTTATAGGTCCTGTCTAATTTCTTTCAGACCCTTAGCTACCCAGCTTGGTTGGGCTGAGTACATTTGATTTGATGTACATTCCTAAATCCTGATGAGAGAGATTCTTGACTCATAAGGTAGGTATTTGAAATTAATTTACCATTAATATGTCCAGAGTCATTTTCTTTGTCCCTGCTGTGACTTACAACACCCTTATCAAAGGCCAAAGGAAGCTAGGACTAGGTTATATTTTTTACTTATACAAAGAGAATGAGGTTCTTAATATCACAGCAGCTTTCTGTAAAAACAACTGATGTTGGGCTTCACACATCCTCTCTCAGTCCTGATACACCTAAAACTGCTCTGTTCTCTCCTTGGGGAACTCAGCTGCCAAATTACCCAACCTTTTGAAGACCAGGCTTGGGAAAAAAGGAAGAAGGAGAATAAATGGAGACACCACCATTTTTATTTTAGGTTGCATATTCTAGGTAAAAGACTAGAAAGAGGATGAGGATGTAGTGTGGAGGTAAACTGGAAGAAACAATGAGATATTAGCGAAGATGTTAGTATGGATCCAGCAAGTACCATTAATTTAAAAATTATAAATATTTGTCATACGCTAAGACTCCCCATATGTAGGCAGAGAAAAGAATAATTTTTCTTTAAAAGTTGTTTATATAACAAAAATACAATTTTCCAGGATATATAATTCTAG
Source organism: Tonatia bakeri (assembly GCA_004024845.1). Taxonomy (NCBI): domain Eukaryota; kingdom Metazoa; phylum Chordata; class Mammalia; order Chiroptera; family Phyllostomidae; genus Tonatia; species Tonatia bakeri. The sequence continues at coordinate 42,931 of PVIA01010692.1, forward strand.
TGGGAAGTATAATTTCATTCCAATTCAATTAAATCTGAAAATTATTTTCTTTTTAATAAAAATATAATAGAAGAAACTTGGAAATTAAAACTTGTACCTTACATTTAAATTACATAAGTGTCTCACATTCAAAACCGTTATCAAGAAGTTTTGTAGGCTTTTAATTAGATACCACCACGGCGTTTTTGTGCCTTGGACACAGTAGCCACTTAAGTACTTGGTGACTTGGAAGAGCTTAGGAGGAAGATTTTCCTGAGAACTTGCTATATTGTGGAGGAGAAAAAAAATCCCCAAATACTTCTCTTCATTGCTGGACCCAATGAGCAAAGACGGCAACGAGTGCCAGCACTTTCCAGCCTGCCTGGATGGGCAGACACCCTCAATGAGCAAGGAAATAAAGGCAAGAAATCTAGGAGGTCAGGAAAAAGATGCAGCATTCCCTTTTCCTCTGCACCAAAACGTAGCTCCGTCTCCCCTCTCACCCTCCATTTCGATAAAATAGCTCATTCTGATAAAAATCTGTCAAGGATCGAACGGGCACCACACGGAAGAGCATGCTGCATTTTTGTTCCCTCCCTCAGAAATTAACCGGTGGTGGCTAGAGGAAAGAGCTCCACAACAGAATCCCAGAACAGGAAAGAGAACGATGCTTGGTGAATGCAACTGCCCCATCAGATGATCAGCCACTCATTGATCTGGTGGTTAGAAGGGCACAGTTGACCGGCAGACCTTCCAGAGCAAATCGCCCAAGCTGTAGCAGCAGTTTCTTTCCATCATGCCTGACCATCAAAAGGTCAGAACTCAGGGTCTCTCCTCTTTCTTCCCGGGAGTGGGCAGACTTGTATGCACATGGTGTTTGTGTTGAAGAAGAAACACTGGCAGCAGAGAATTCTGGTTCCTAAAACATTCTTCCCTCTTTTCTTGGATGGAAAATTCCATTCTGTTCCACACCAGCTTATGCACTGAAAATTCTGAATCTTTAAAAAAAGATCTGAGGAACAGAACTGTGTTTTGATGTTAACAAACTGTACGAACACAAGACTTAAGAAGTAAGAGTAGATGCTGCCATGGTGGTGTGGCTACTTGAAGGCTGCAAATTCTCCTGCAGAGGGAGGACAAGAGCTAATTTTAAAAAACGTTATCTCAATAAACCTTAGAGACACAAAAGACTCACTGAAACCTCACTGAAAGGTGATTAGCTATCTCTTATAAATCAACCAACATCATCGCTAATTTAAAGAGCAAAAATGCTTGAAACCCATACAAGAAGACAACTTAGATAGGACATAGACTATGGTTCAATTACATCAATTAAATATCAAGTCTGCAGATAATTTCCTAGTTGGTTTTACATGCGATGGTTCTAATCAAGCTGAAAACAATTCCAATGAACAAAATATCTCAGAAACTGATTGTAAAATAGTGAGGTTGATTTGTAGAATACTTTTGCCCCTGAATTATCAATTCATTTTCATTATAATGCCACTATTAGAAAGGAAAAATTAGAATTTATCTTCATTCTGCAAAAGAGAAAATCAAGAGGTGAAATGATTTGTCCACATTACACATTTGACTGAAGGAAGGAAAATCCAGACCCATCTTCTAGTTCATTTCATCTTTCCAACTACCAACAAATTACATAAAGGTACATGTCACTGGACATGACTCTCAGTGTAAGAATTCTTTAAACCACAAAGTCCGTTTGAGGTATGACACACTTAGCTTACTGAAGTTGGGGGCTTCACAGATGGGCCAATATTTTCACCTGCCCTTTTGTCCACAGCTTCTACCGCAACTTGGGACTAGAGGTTGGTTCTTCTTGTTACATACACTATAGTTAATTCTGGGAGCTGGTCAGTAACTGGGGACTATCAGAATTTAGTCAGCCTTAACATCCTTCTTTAGTAATAGCAGTTTCTGATAAGGACCCATGCAATTACTTATATGAATACACTATTTAATCCAAGCATAACCTACTCACTTTCTGATTGCAATTAGAGTCTGTTTAGTAGAGAACCCTGGCACATTCCAACAGTCAACCAATTGCTAATGGCTGGCTGAGTGAACCCTCAACTCAGATCATATGCTGCTAATATCAGCAACTATTTTAGTGCCTGTTGTGTACCAGGGCCCCACTGGGCTTCATATATGTTTGCATCTGATCCTCATAATAACTCTATGAGGTAGGTTGCTCTTTATTTTACAGAGCAACAAGATGGAGTTTACTCCATCTTGTTCAGTAACTCGCCCAAGATCTCATAGCTAGAAAATGGCAGAGGTGGAATGCAAAGCCAGGTGCTAACTCCAAAGTGCAGGGTCCTAACAATTCACAAACTCCTAAACAATGTTCATTGATTAATAATTTCTTTTCGTATTCTGAATACAACTGCTAACTGGGCTGTGATAGCGATACTATCTTTTTCCATCTAAAGATTCCTTTTAACAAGCAATTAGTCAAGGTATTGTGAATCAAAAGATCAAGAAAGGATAAAAGAATTATTGCCTCTTATTTAAATTAAAAAAAAATCTAGGAAGTTTGCTGCTGATTTTTTTTTTAAAGGCCAAATTACTAAGACCTTGAAGAGTAAAATATTTAAAGTATAACCATAGGAAGATATATTAACAGACCCTCAAGAAATACATAAACATTTTCATTATGGTTTGAATTCCTTATGGTTTTAAGGCTGCCATTTTTGTCAGTATTTTAATACATTTCTTTAAAGCAATTTTCAACATTCAAATGAGGAGTCATTTTAGTAGAATCTAAATCTCCTTAAAAAGAGCCAATGTAAAACAGGATTTACTTAATAGAAATCTTTATTTAAAATGGCTAGAATTCATCTATTAAGTGAGAATATCAAAAAATGATAACTCTAAGCCAAATATTATATAACACATTAAAACGTAACTTTAGCCCTGATGGGAGTGGCTCAGTTGGTTGGGCTTTGTCCCACAAAGCAAGAGGTGGTTGGCTTGGTTCCCAGTCAGGGCACATGCCTCGGTTGTGGGTTTGTCCCCAGGGTTGGGGCACATGTGAGAGTCAACTGATTGATAGATCTTTCTCTCTCACATCGATGTTTCTCTCCTTGTCTTTCTCCCTCCCTTCCTTTCTCTATAAAAATAAATAAAAAAATATGTAACTCAGCCCTGCTCTGGTGTACCTCAGTGGATTAAGCATGGGCCTGTGAACCAAAGGGTCACCAGTTCGATACCTATTCAGGGCACATGCCTGGGTTGTAGGTGGGGTCCCCAGTGGGGGATGCATGAGAAGCAACCACACATTGATGTTTCTCTCCCTCTCTTTTGCCTTCCCTTCCCCTTTCTCTAAAAATAAATAAAATCTTAAAAAAAAATGTAACTTAAAGAAACACCTTCAGTGTTTCTTACTCATTATTATAACTAGATACTCCATTTTGTTGAAGAGTGTTCTATTCTACAAACTTGAATATTAACCTTAAAAATAAAAACACCCAAAACAACCCCCAAAGCACAAAATCTTACCAACAAAGTACAAATGAAATACCAATAAAGCAAACACTAAAGAAAGACCTTCCTACCAGAGTGTACTGCTTTTAATAGAATGCAGTTCTTTCTAATCAGATTTCATGTCCAAGGGGAAAAAAAAAACAAAGACAAAAAGAACTTACAGTTTAGGGATTAATAAACTCTTTCTATATATGTCCCTGAAACCATGGAGAAATTTAAGAAAAAGATGGGGGTAACAGTAACAGGTGATAGAGCTGCTCTTTGCGGGGGAAGTCTTTTCTTCCTCATTCTTCCTTGCATTGTCTGGAAATCTCTATTATCGCACTTTCCATCTTATTTCATTTGAAGTGAGAGTCAACTCTGCTTGTGTGATGTTATTTGAAGTCAAATACCCAGATACTCTGATTTCTTTGAAAATCTCAGTATATTACTTTAATTATTAACTGAAAAATCAAAGGTCAAAATGAAATTTTTTTTACCTCCTTTCTAGTTGAGAAGAACCTCAGCCCTATTTTCCATTTGACTTTATTTAGGAATAGGACATAGTATACTTGGTAAGACCTTGTGATTTTAGATAACTCAAATATCATGATTTATTCATTTGAAAACTAAGGGATTTTTAAAATTGGCTTTAAGATACTACTAAATAACTACTCTTTATTCCAGAATTGAATATATTTTTCAGTGGCTGTTATACATATAATTTGATAAAATTTCCCCTTAAAGATAAAATGTGCTAGGAAAAATCTAATATAATATTATACTGTATGTAAACCAATCATACTTTATTTTTAAAGGTTTATTTTTAGACAGAGGGGAAGGGAGGGAGAAAAGAGGAGAGAAACGTCAATGTGTGGTTGCCTCTTGTGTGTGCCCCCCACTGATAAATCAATCATACTTTAGATGGAGGGGGGCAGTCATTTATAACCAGAATAAGCCCCATTCTTTCTTTGTGGTGACCTTTCAGGCAGTTTCAAAAGGATGAGGAACATTCTGGCACAGACACACTGGATTTCTTGAGTTCTTTAGAGAAACTATCACATGAGAGATTAAATAAATACTTAGTAAAATAAAAAGTGCTACAGAAATGCTCCATGAATGTCTCAAGTAAATAAGCCTATAAACTGACAAAATGTTTCAGATATGAGGTACCCTCTTCATAATACTGTATTTAAAAAAAAGGGCCGATCATTCCCTCAAATTGAGAGTGGCCAACTTGAGAGAAAGGCCATTTAAGCTGGTGTGTTAAGTAGTTACTATTTGTTTTTTGTTTTAAGATTTTATTTTATTCATGGAGGGAAAAAGGAGGGAAAGAAACATCAATCTGGCAGAGAAACATGGAACTCAATGGGCAAAAACTAAAAGCATTTCCCTTAAGACCAGGAACAAGACAAGGGGTGTCCATTTTCACTACTCTTACCAACACAGTACCTCAAGTCCTACTCACAGCAATCAGACTAGAATAAAAAGCATCCAAATTGGAAAGGAGGAAGTAACTGTCATCCTTTGCAGACGACATGAGAGTGCACACAGAAAACCCAAAGTCTCCACGAAAAAACTACTTGGTACCTACTAAGGTAAGTGAATTTGCCAACATAGTGGAATACAAAGTCAATATTCAGAAATTGATGGCATCTTTCTACACCAACATGACCTATCTGGAAGAGAAACTAAGAAAAAATCCCATTTAATATAGCAGCAGCAGCAGCAGCAGCAGCAGCAACAAAACAACAACAACAAAGTACCTATGAAGAAATTTAACCAAAGAGGTAGAAGACCTATACTTGGAAAACTACGTAACAATGAAGAAAAAAATTGAGGAAGACACAAATAAATGGAAGCATATACTGTGTTCATGGACTGGAGGAATTAACATCATTAACATGTCCACACCACCCAAAGCAATCTATAGGTTCAACACAATGTATTATTTTTAATCATTAAAATACCAAATGGCATATTTCACAGACCTAGAACATTCCAAAAATGTATGTGGAACCAAAAAAGACCCCAAAGAGTCTCAGCAATCTTGAGAAAGAAGAACTAAGTTGGAGGGATCACAATACCTGATATTGAACTACACTACAACACCACTGTAATCAAAATAGTCTGGTACCAGCATAAGAACAAACATATAGACCAATGGAACAGAATAGAGAGCCAAGAAATAAATCCATGTCTCTGTGGTCAATTAATTTTTGACAAAGGGAGCGTGAGCACACTATGGAACAGAGGTAGTCTGCTCCACAAATAGTGTTGGCAGAACTGGACGGACTGGTATGTGCAAAAAAATGAAGCTAGAACACCAACTTACCCCATACAGAAGAATAAACTCCGAGGGATAAAAGGTTTAAATATAAGTTGTGATAAAACAAAATCTAGCAGAAAACATTGGCAGTAAAATTTCAGATATTTCACGTAGAAACATTTTTGCTGACGTATCTCCGAAGGTGAGGGAAATAAAGGAAAAACACACACACACAAATATAACTACATTAAATTAAAAAGATTCTGCCTAAAGAAAACATCATCAAAATGAAAAGGGAACCAACTGTATAAAAAAAACATATTTGCCAATGACACACTGGACAAGGGTTTAAGATCCAAAATATATAAAGAACTCATAACTCAACACCAGGAAAACCAACAATCCAATTAAAAAATGGGCAAAGGACCTGAACAGACACTTCCCCATGAAGAACATACAGATGGCCCACAGACATATGAAGAAATTCTCAACATCACTAGCCATCAGAGAGATGCAAATCAAAAGCACATTGATCACCACACACCTGCCAAAATGGCCATCATCAATAAATCAACAAACAAGTGCTGGCAAGGATGGGGAGAAAAGGGAACCCCTGTGCACTGTTGGTGGGAATGCAGACTGGTGCAGTCACTGCAGAAAACAGTATGGAATTTTCTCAAAAAATTAAAAATGGAACTGCCTTGTGACCCAATGATTCCACTGCTGGGAATATACCCTAAGAATCCTACAACACCAATTCAAAACAATTTATGTACCTCTTCACAGAAGCACTATTTATTTACAATAGCCAAGATTTGGAAACAGCCTAAGTGCCCATCAATAAATGAGTGGATTAAAAAACTGTGGTACATTTACACACTGAATACTATGAAACAGAAAAAAAGAAGAATTCCTACCTCTTGTGAAAGTGTGGATGGAACCAGAGACTATTATGCTAAATGAAATAAGCCAGTCGGTGAAAGACAAATAACCACATGATCTTACTTTTACAGAGCAAAATAGAACCAGAGTCATAGAATCATAGAATAGTCTGACAGCTATAAAAGGGGAGGAGGGAAGTGGGTACTGATTGAAAAAAGGTGAAGGGATTAGTCAAAGAACATACATGAAGGACCTATGGACCCAGTCCCCAGTGTGGGGACTGACTATGGAAGTGGGGGGTGGGTTTGGTGGCAGCGGGAAAAGGGAGGAAAATTGGGACAACTGTAATAGCATAAACAATAGAACATTAAAAAATAAAAGTGACGCCCTGGCTGGCGTAGCTCAGTGGATTGAGCGCGGCCTGCGAACCAGGCATCGCAGGTTCGATTCCCAGTCAGGGCACATGCCTAGGTTGCAGGCCATGTCCCCCAGCAACCGCACATTGATGTTTCTCTCTCTCTCTCTCCCCCTCTCCCTTCCCTCTCTAAAAGTAAATAAATAAAATCTTTAAAAAAAAAAAAAA